>ONZH01016385.1:0-204438 GCA_900303285.1 Rhinella marina
CTACAGGCCCTCTCTCCAAACAATTTTTCCCGGAAGGATCCACACTACCAGGCCCTCTCTCCAAACAATTTTTCCAGAGGTCCACCTACAGGCCTCTCTCCAAACAATTCACGTCTTTTTCCTATCTTTCTCTCTCTCCAAATATTTTTCCGGATAAACTGCCATATACGGTATTAAACTGAAGAATACATTAGAACACATGCCACACATTGATCGAGCTCATAATGACAATGTACCGCGTTGATGCTAAATTTTTAAGTAGGGGTCCTGCGTCGTCATTCTAACTACATCCGGCTGTTTGTCACCCACCCACACACGCTAGCCCAGGGGGCACTCTCTAGCTCTTCAGCTCAACCTCCTTCCCCCCAGCCTGCCCCCCCACTTACAGGCCCTCTCTCCAAACAATTTACGTCTTTTTCTATCTTTCTCTCTCTCCAAACTATTTTTTCGGATAGCTGCCATATAAGGTATTAAACTGAGAAGAATACATAGAACACATGCCACACTTGATCGAGCTCATAATTGACAATTGTACCGGTTGATGCTAAATTTTTAAGTTACCCCACCTACAGGCCCTCTCTCCAAACAATTTACCCGGATAGGGGACGTATTAGATATTATACTGATTTTTGTTGGTTCCTCTTTTAATTGGCTCCTGACCTGTGATAGGCAGAGCATGGACATGTCCCCTTAGCTGCAGTAGAAAAGACACTCCCCTGGCCAGAGCAAGCTCTTTTTCCTTTTCCGTGTTCGAAAAATCCATGAAATATATGGTCCCAAGATAGGGGACGTATACGATTTTAAACTGAGAAGAATCGATACCACACATGCCCCACTAGGAGAATTTGGGGTAATGGTGGGATTAGGCAGCCTCAGAGGCATCCATGCATGCTGCCCCTGCTGTTTCCTGTCCATTTCCGTGGTGTTTCCATCATTTTCTGAGGTTTCCAGGTTTTCACCCAGCCTTCCCTAGGCAGAGCCTTGGTCCCCTGCAAAAAATGCTCGAGTCTCCCATTGACTTCAATGGGGTTCGTTATTCGAAACGAGCACCCGAGCATCGGGAAAAGTTCGACTCGAATAACGAGCACCCGAGCATTTTAGTGCTCGCTCATCTCTAGTGATGACCTCTCCACCTGATTGTGGGAGATGGCCTTTCTGCAAGTGGATAAAGAGAGTATTATTTTTTTAACCCCTCATTAACCCCTGAAAGACTTAACGCAAGTCACAAATGAAATTGAATGCGACATCTGAGTGGTTAAATGATGTGAGGTGACACATTCGTTGTTTCCCATCATTGCGTCTGCTCCATTCAGTCGAAAGCGATTTGCGATGAAGCCATTTGTGAAGTAATTCATAAAAAAATTGAATTTCTTGTCGAATTTTGAAGCAGCAGAATCATATTATTTAAAAGTTGCTCATCTCAAGTCATCACACTCGTCCCATGTCCTTCTGATTGTTTTCTTCAATCAAGATGAAGGCAGACGTCCTCTCCGCAAGTAAGTGGATGAGATGAGTTTTTTTTTTTCAGCCACCATTTTACTATGTCCCAGGTACAACTATAACCTCAGAACTCACTATAGTTACATTAAGAATTTTATGATTATAATTAGTGTTGAGCAAATCAAAGTTAAAGAAATAATTATAATGTACAGTATGGAAAATGTAAAACAATCATGAAGTAAATCAAATAAGGTAATAAAAAGTGATGAGGACTTGAGATGTTTTATTATTTTTTTTTAACGGTATCTCATAAAAAGTTTGAAAAATCACCAATTGAAACACAAAGGTTATTTTCCAAGGATGAAAAGGTCGATAAATATAATTGTTTATTGTTATGGGGGCAATCATATTCAAATTTTCATTAACATTGATATCTGTCAGAAGACTCCAAGGCAGACACAGGGGATACACAAAGCTTAATAAATTGTAAGATATTATGTGAAGACTCAAGACAGACCAAATAAAATAGGGATAACTTTCAGCTTTTCTTAGACCAATGTGTTGCTTGTTCATATTACACCCAAAGATTCAGACAATCCATCACTATGACAGGTCCCCTTAGATTTATATTAAGCCAGATACAAATATATTACTTAATGGAAATGCTCCAAGTACCCCTACCAAAGTGTCAAACAGAGATGTAGATGGGGGTTATGAATATGTGGAACCTTCTCTTGACAGAGGCCATACTATAGAAATGCTATTGAAGCCCAAAAACAAAAATATTCTTCTCCTTTTACTTCATATGCTAGAACATTTTCTGTTCTCACCTTTTATGAATTCCAGTTGGTGATGATAGATAGAAGTAGATAGATAGATAGATAGATAGATAGATAGATAGATAGATAGATATTATATAGATTACCAAAACAAAGAGAAAGCAGCAGCACAGCGAGGTGAAAAACGGGTACAAACCCTCAATGGCTCCGGGCCCAGGAGTCTTCAATATACAAATCCAAGGAATGAGGCAGCACACCAGGCTTGTGAAAAAGTAATGGATCTTTTATTCCTGCTACATTTCAGCCCTGCTCAATGGGGCTGAAACGTAGCAGGAATAAAAGCATTGTCAAGCCAATGCTTGACAATGGCCCCATTGAGCAGGGCAGAAACGTAGCAGGAATAAAAGATCCATTACTTTTTCACAAGCCTGGTGTGCTGCCTCATTCCTTGGATTTATTATATAGATTAGATATGAGATAGATGGATAGATAGGTAGATAATACATAGATAGATAGATAGATAGATAGATAGATAGATAGATAGATAGTTACATCTAAAGTCAACATAATAAGAAGCCTAATGCTCTATCAGAGGCATTTATCTTTAACATATGTTCCAATACTTGGCCAAATCAGCGCAAAATGTCAAGAAAATCAGCCTCTAGTAGAAAGAATAATACTGCTATAGGATGCATAATCATATAAGACTTCATATATTGTGGACAACTCACTGGCCATGCTAGGTACATTTATTTTCACCACCTTACCTTTTCTATACATGGTGTCATAGAAAAAGGTTGTACAGAGATAACATTTCAAAGGCCCCTTTACACTGGGGGAGCATCAGGCAGATCATTCGTAATAAGTAGAGATGAGCTAATTAAGTCCCACGAAATGGAATTCGATACGAATTTCGGGATAAATTCGATTTGTCTCGTGCTTCGTGTCAGCGAATCGATTTAACCTGAAATAGTGTAAAAAACAAAAAAAAATAAAAAAAACAAAACAACAAACAAAAAAAACCTAAAAAACCCTCCTCCATTTGTTTAAGACGGGACGCCAGCCGCCATCTTCATTGAAGATCTCGGAAGAAATCCCATGCGTAGTGACGTATGATGTCACCACACCGGACAACGTGATGACATAATATCCCGCCACGTGAGATTTCGCTCCAGATCTTCAAGTAAGATGCCGGCGGCCAGCCCATTACGAGCAAATGGAGGAGGTAAGTATGATGTTATTATTTTTATTAATGTTAATTTAACACTTTTTTTGCACTCAGATGCCACAATCATGTATGAACATGGCATCTGAGGGGTACAATGACGGGGCTGCGCTATCGCCGCTCCCTGTCATTGCACTTACTACTCAGCTGCACTGCACTCAGCTTCTGGATCAGTACTGGTATGAATACATTAGGTCTGTCTACACTGAAAGGGATAGGTTGGCACACTATCCACATGTGTCCTTCCTTTCCTTTTCTTGGATTTGGCTTAAAAAAAAATCAATACAATATTGCTACATGTTAGCACAAAATTTAAAGACATCTTGGCATAGTTAATATTAATTAGATAAACAGTCCCCTCTAATTTCTAGACGTGAAGGGCTAAATCTTATTATAAGTGACATTACAGGTAATAAGGGAAAAGGGAAAGTGCATTAAGTTCAAATGTTTTTAAAATCACATCATTAATAATACAGCAGAAAAAAATGAAAGAGGCAAAAAAGAAGAAGCAAGAACAGAAGTTTAACAATAACAGATCTAGAGAAAGGATATGAGGAGAAAAACAGGAAGGAGGAAAAATAACATTGGCACATGTAATTCGGAGACAGAAGCCAAAGAAACAAAATCACACTACATAGCATTCTGGCATACAGAGCAGGATGACTGATAGTTATATAAGACGACCTGAGCTAGAAAGTCATAAACAGAGATAAAAACATTGAGGAGGATAAAGAGCTAAGAAGAAACACAATAAATTCAAAGCAACGGGAACAGATAGGGTGCTTTATATAATTTAACTGAGATTATTGGGAGAAGGAGGAGGGAGAAAAAGCTAAGATGCCTTGTTAACCAAGCTAGAAAAGTTTAAAAACACTAAATATGAATTATCATATGTAAATAATAAATGCATCTGAACTAAGTTGAATGAGTAAATGCATGTTTAATATTCTAAAAAGTGCAAAAAAGTGACACTATACTATTTAATGCTGATAATAATAATAATAATAATAATAATAATAATAGTAAATTAAATATACATACAATGAAACAACTCCAGAAGTTCACCCCCTCAGGGTTTGTTCACACGGCCTTTGGACGACCGTGCCCATGCTGCAGACCACTGATTTCAGTCCGCAATGCACGGGCACCTACTGTGGTGCTTCCACATGCAGATCGTGGACCCATTCACTTCAATGGGGTCCACAATCCGCATCCGAAGTTCTATTTTTTAACAGTGCGAAGGCACAGACAGGAAAACCAGGGTAGCACTCCATAGTGTTTCCGTGGGTTCCAATCCGTACCTCCGTTCCGCATTGCATCTCTGGGATTGCGGACCCATTCAAGTGAATGGGTCCGCGATCCATGATGCAGGGTGCACACGGCTGGTGCCTGTGCATTGTGCACCTGCCATATGTGGGCCACAATACGGCCACGGATGCACAACGGCCATGTGAACAAACCCTTATCAAGACATTTTCTGAGAGATTTTCAGTTCCACTATCAATGTAATCTTGGTTTGTCATTTCAAACATGTTTTACTGTAATTATATACATCACCAAAAGTTAAAAAAGGGGATAATACATATAATTAATGTTGAGCAAATCAAGGTATCCAAAGTTGACTTTGAACCGAATTTAAGGGAAAATTCAATTTGCGGTGAAGCCAAATTTCCTCTTGCTTCCTGGTAACAAATCAATTTTCCCTGAAAATGCGTAAAAACCAACCAAACCATACTCACTTTTTCTGTTTGAGTGTCAAGAGGCAGCCGTGGCCATCTTGATTGAACACCCCCTGCAAAATTTTGTGCAGAGTGATGCATGATGTCACCATGCCAGCCAGCGTGATGCCGTCATCACGCACTGTGCAATATTTTGCATTGGATCAGTCAAGATGGCCGCAGTGGCCTCTTTGCACTCAAATGGATGAGGTTTTTTTTTTTCACCACTGAAAAGCCTGCATTCTTGCATAAGATACTGTGATCAGTATGAGGACTGGGAACTTAAAGTGACCCTGGAAAATAAAAAAAATAAAATAAAAGTGGCCCCAGATACCACAGTACAGCACAAAATACTGCCTAAATTAATGCTGAGAGCATCATATGTTTATGTACCTGGCTTTTGGCCAAGAGGAGGGCTTAAGTGGCTCTCCAGGCATTGGCCCATCAGGAAATTTCCCTGTAGGGTCTATGGCCAGTCAGCCCCTGTTCATGACAAAGTAATTTGTCCAGAGCAAATTTCTTTGTAAAATTAGTCGAATTGGCTGAATCAAACGTTTCATAACTTATCTTATCTCTACATGTAATTAAGACATAAATAAAAAAAATACATATAAATGAACAAAACCCTAAATATTAAATACAAATAAATCACAAATAGTAAAAGTAATTATTTATTTAAAAATAAGCAATTCAATGATGAATAAGAATACAATCTCACCATAAAATATAACATATAAACCTTGAGGTTTCAAATCTTTCACATTGAGAATGTCTTCACTGGAAAAAAAAAAAAAAAACTTTTTACGCAGAACATTCCAATTTTGCACATCTTCTCATGGTGCACTGTGCTGTCCTCAAATAAACTCATTTTTATTGCCTAAGTAAGAATAAGCTTATCATATATGCTATGCTGGGAAAAAGTGCCTTTCAGTACTTAATGTCTATGGCAGAGTAATGTGCATAATATTATATCCAGTCCTGGATGCAATCAAAAGAAATTGCAAAATTCTAACTAAACAGTAGATTAACTACTTCTCCCAGTCATTATAATGAGAAAAAACCTGTATAGTTTCAGGTTGAATTCATTCATGCATACCTCAGTCAAATGAATCAAAAATATACTGTAGAAGTAAGAGATACCCTCTGTAAGATCCTATCAGTACAGGCAGCGATTGTTATGTTTTGTTGACGTTACAATATTGATATTAAACAAGTAATGGCAGTAAATGTTGTACCTATTACTAGGGATGAGCGAACCGAACCGTAACGAACCAGATTCGTTACGAACTTTCCCGAAAGTTCGGTTCGTCATCGAACCGAATTTTCAGAAAGTTTGTGACGAATCTGGTTAAAATAACGGCGACGCAAAATATACGCATATTTATTGAGAATGTACGCTAATGCGTACATATTCAGTTAGGTGGCGTACCTTTGACAACGCTAGACTGTATGTTCGTTACTTGAGTAGGAATGTTCGCAGACGCAGTATATGCGTACGCTAATGCGTACATATTCAGTTAAGTAGCGTACCTTTGACAACGCTAAACTGTATGTTCGTTACTTGAGTAGGAATGTTCGCAGACGCAGTGTATGCGTACGCTAACACGTACATATTCAGTTAAGTAGCGTAACTTTGACAACGCTAGACTGTATGTTCGTTACTTGAGTAGGAATGTTCGCAGACGCAGTGTATGCGTACGCTAATGCGTACATATTCAGTTAAGTAGCATACCTTTAACAACGCTATACTGTATGTTCGTTATTTGTGCGGGAATGTTCGCATTAGCGTACGCATTAGTGTAAATTCTCAAATATGCGTATATTTTGCGTCGCCGTTGTAGAAGTCACTTGGATTTTTTCCACTTTTTTCATTGTAATAGCAACTGCAAGTAAACGAAACTATACCCTATCAGACTCCCATTATTGTAGCAGCAATTATTCAGCCATTATAGCAAGGTTCGTTTTAGGTTCGGTTCGTACGAATCCGAACTTCACTAAAGTTCGCCAAAGCGAACCGAACCGAACTTTTCAAAAGTTCGCTCATCCCTACCTATTACCTTTAAATGAGGGTTCAAATGGAACTGATGCTATAGTGAAAAATAGACTTTCACCTAAAAACTGGCGGTGCCTATAGGATCCAAATTCCAGGATATATTTGATTTGGTTTGAAGCTGAATTTCCTCACGCTCCATGGTTATTAATTAGTGATGAGCGAGCCTGCTCGGCCGAATATGATATTCAGCGAGCATGGCGGCGCTCGGGACCACGCGGTGTTCGGCATGCTCGAGTCCCCTAATTAGCGTGCGGGGAGGTACTGGCATTCACTGTAATGCCGTAGCCATGTTGGCTGCTGGCATTACAGTGATTGGCTGACCGGGAACGCGTCATCGGGTGCTTTATAGCACCTGGTGACATGTGACCGGCAAAGTCTTAGTCAGGGAGAGCTGCTGCAAGGAGGGACAGATAGTGTTGGGATAGAAATTAGGCAGGGCTAATTTTTCTGTTTCAAAGACCCAAAAGCCCTTTTAAGGGCTATTGCTATATCTGGCTGCAATATATTTTTTATTTTTTATTTTTTTTTGGGGGGGGGCAAAAATTGCGCAAGGTTGCCTGACCTAAACACCACCTGCGCAGCGTGTGCATTATAATGTTTCTGTATCCTATATACCTGACATTCTGTGTCATTTTTTCTGCCGCTAATCAAGGCGACATTCCCTGCGCTATGTCTGCTGTATAATATTTGAACAACCTAAATACCTGTGACATTCAGTGTAATTTATTTCTGCTGTTGGTGATGGCGATATTCCCTGCGATACGTCTGCTGTAATTGGGAGTCCAAGATGCATCCAGACATCCTCCCCATGCTTTTCCCAAACCATTTCTGTGGTGTTTCCACCATTTTCTCACCTTTCCCTATGAACAAGACACCCTCCCCTCTTCAGAGCAGTGGGTGTCTGGTTTAGTGCTCGGGTTCTCCCATTGACTTCCATTGTGCTCTGGTGCTCGGTCGAGCACTCGAGCACTGCCTAGTGTTCGACCCGAGCACCCGAGCAGTACGGTGCCCGATCAACACTATTATTAATCAATTTTCCCTGAAATGGCTGTAGAAAAAAAAAGGAAAGAATGATGATGTCACTGCTCATCTTCAATCAAGATGGCCGTTACGGCATCTATGAGAGCAAATGGATAAGGTGAGTACAGATATAGTTAGCACCAAAATCAATGGGATAGCGCACCATCCCAGAGGTTTAAATGAACACCACCTTTAAAGGGGTTATTCAAGGCTGGAAATGGCCCCCCCCATAGACCCAGGTCCCTCACACTGATTCTACTTACCTGGCTTCCCGCCCCCTGCGCCGCTGCTGGTCACCGCACTGCTGCAGCAGCTTGTCCCCATGCACGGATGAGAAAATCCGGTGTCAGGGAGGAACAGCCAATGGCAAGCGGTGACAGGGGGAGCCTCCTTAGTGTCACCTACTATGCTAGGGAGGCTTGTCCCTGTGACCGCCTGCCATTGGATGTTCCTCCCCTGACACCGGGAGGTTAGCTGAGGCTGGAAATGGCCTCCCATATGCCCAGGCCCCTCACAATGATTCTACTTACCTGGCACCCTGCTCCCTGTGGGGAACAGGAGCGGTGCAGGGAGCCAGTTAAATAGAATCAGTGTGAGGGGCCCTGGCGTATGGGGGCCATTTCCAGCCTTGGCTAACCCATTTAAGCTTTAGAAGCTTTTCACATAATGAAGCTAAGTTAGTGAGATAAGCTAGTGGGCTAATGCATCAGGTTTAATTTTAATGCTTGCTAAATCTGTATTTTTGTGTTTTGTTTTTTTTTAATTTTTACCCTGATTAACCCCTGAATGGCCTAAATGGTAGCTTCAGATGCAGCTATCAGCAATGAACGTAGCATCTGAGAAGTTCAATGACAGGGGGAAATGCAATTGCCATTCCCCATCATTGCACCTGCTACATACTAAGAAATGTGCTTCATGAAAAAGTCATTTGTCACAAATAGAATTTCTTTGTGTAATTTGGCAAATAAGTCGAATAAGATTCTTGTAACTTTGCTCATCACTAGAAATGGGTCTAGTGGGTAGGAAGGACAGCTACTGAGTTGATCAACTTATGTTGCTGGCAATGAGGGGTGGGATCTGGTATAATATGTGCATGTATGCAAAAAAACATTTAATTGCTTTACTTATTACTTGTAATACCACGGCCACCCTCTAAGATTGCAGAAATAAAACATCTGTAGCAATAAAGACTTATGCACAAAACCTCCATCCAA
Organism: Rhinella marina; assembly: GCA_900303285.1. Taxonomy (NCBI): domain Eukaryota; kingdom Metazoa; phylum Chordata; class Amphibia; order Anura; family Bufonidae; genus Rhinella; species Rhinella marina. Next base: position 9,450 of record ONZH01016385.1, read on the forward strand.
GCAAGTGCAGCTAAAATGTTTTAAAGCAACAACTGGAGATAGAAACGTAGTGCAGCCCAAAATTCTACAAAGGACAAAAAGGCTTCTGCCAATTTTACACTAGCGCTAAATGGTTCCAGTAGAGGGATAGGCTGCCGAAGTTTATCACATCTGGCATAGTCAGAAACTGACAAAGCACTGACGGGCCCCACAGACTATAATGAGACCCAGCCTGTTTCCAGAATTAGTGCTGGGATTCGGCTCTGGTGGGGGAAGGTAGTATCTGGCTATGCTGGATACGATGAACTCTAGTAGACTGTTCCTCTACCAGAACAGCCTGCCAGAACAGTTTAGCGCTGAATGTGAAACTAGCCTTACTCCGTTCAATTTAATTGTTTCTTGCTAAGGGCTCGTGCACACGACCGTATGTATTTTGCGGTCCGCAGAAAACGGATCCGCAAAAAATACGGATGACATCCGTGTGCATTCCGTATTTTGCATAACGGAACAGCTGGCCCCTAATAGAACAGTCCTATCCTTGTCCGATTCTATTTTTTTGCGGAACGGAAATACGGACATACGGAATGCACACGGAGTACCTTCCATTTTTTTGCGGACCCATTGAAATGAATTGGCCCGTATACGGTCCGCAAAAAAAAACAGAATGGACATGGAAAGAAAATATGTTTGTGTGCATGAGCCCTAAGAGTGGATTCACGTCACATTTTCCCCATAATTTTAATGTATGCAAAAAAATGTATACGTTAAACTGATGTCTCAGACTGATGCTATACAGTGGCATCCATGCACCATAGAGTTTCATTGCAAAAAAAAAGTATACTTTTTTTTTCCGGACTGTGCAAGATGCAAGAACAGGGTGTGCTGTGTTTTTGTATCTTTTGGTTTTTTTCATTTGCTTGCGGATAGGCCTTTCCATTTGCTTGCAGATAGGCCGTAATGGCCATCTTGTTTGAAAAAACCGTGCAAAATCACTGATGATATCACTTCGCCTGGTCAGCACACTAATGTCACAGCACACATGATTTTGCTCAGTTTCTTCAAGATGGCCGCGAAAGCCTCTCCGCAAGCAAATGGACAAGATGTTTTTTTTTATTTTACTGCCATTTCAGGAAAAATAGATCCATTACCATGAAGCATGAGGAAATTCAGCTCCATGACAAATCAATATCTTCCTTAAATTTAGATTGAAGACAATTCTTTTGACTTCTATTCACTCAACACTAATTGTTACAATGTATGCTGAGCTGCTAAGGTGACACTCACACAGATGAGTGTGTTTTTGTTTTGTTTTTTACTGACATTTCAGGAATCCAATTTTTCCTGAAATTCGGATTGAAGTCCACTTCGGATACTTTGATTCACTCAACACTAGTGGCCATGCTTACAAGGTGCACTGTTCTTCACTTTGGGTAGCCCGTTCTGAATAAATGAGGGCGTCCCAGAGGTGGGATACACACCCATCCGACATCAATGGAGTATCTTAACAATATCCTGTTAATGTCTGAGATGTGATTATCCCTTAAGTAGATATACAGTATTGACTGATATTTTTTTCTCCAATCCTAAAAGAGGAATGTACTGTATTGAGTCGCATATGTGCTGTATTGGTGAATTAATATATCCTAACTTAGCTTGCTTCTGCTTCTTATTTTTTTTCCACCCACATAAACCCCCTCCTGTTTTTAATGTTCAAAATGAAGTGGGCGTAAAAGGAAAAAGAAAGTCATAAATTAAATTAAAAATTTCCATTTTTTTTCATGACCTGAACCGACCTTCCCGAGACATATGTCTACTTTGCATACATGGTAAATACAAGTCTGAGTGTATTCCAATATTTGAATGCAGGTAATAGCACTGAGAGGCAGTACGGCTTTGAGGAATGTTTTTAGATTGAGGGCATCTGAAGGGTACTTCCTTTCTGTAGCTGGAAGGGTGATTTATAATATGTCATAGAGAAGGATTATACAAAAGACCTCTTAATTTGGGTCATTAAGTAGCCATGGCGATGGAGCTATTTCGATTATTTGCAAGGTATTTATCTCTACTATCATGTCGAAACTGCTTTTGGGAATTTTGCCGTTAGTGCTGTGTCAGGAGCCAAGTATTTCACCAATCTTCCAGACAGACAGATGCACACACCTGACAAAATTAATTCTCACTTTGTCAGAAATCCTGAACTGACAATATGCATTACATGGATGCTGACAGAAAAACTGCGGATGTCTGCCATTTTTCTAAATGCATATCATATTGTTTATGCACAGGAATGTTCAAAAGTGAACATATTCTCCGAGATGACAGGGTAGATTTCTACATTTCTATTTCCTCTTCAAATAGAAAGTTGAGATTCTTTCACACACTATATGGAGAAAAGGAATGAAGAGGCACTGGAAGTCAGACGGGTCAGAGCTTCACAAGAAGCAATAAAGATGTAGAAAACAAATGCATTATTTATATTTTTGGGGCCCCAGAAAAAAAACAGGGGGGGCCCTTGTAAGGATGAATAGAGGTGTCACCTTTTTAGAATGGTTTTGCACCACTGATATCATCAATCATGGGTGCAGCTTTAGTGTAAGCAGGAGAAGTGGATGTTACACAGCCCGAAGTCAGAAGGGATCTGTCCGGGAGGAGGACTGAAACATGTTATTGTCGGGTCCCCCTCAATTGTATTACACAATGGCATTATATACAGTGAAATGATATACAGTATATATGTGTAGGAAATGGACGGAGTGGCTGCCTGGCCTGGACTGAGAGAGCTATCTTGACTAGCGTCATTGGCATGGGCGGATTGGTCATAGAGCTTACAGGGAAATTTCCCGGAGGCCAAAGCCCAGGGGGCTGCCTGAGTCCTCCTCAAAGCCAGCTATTGGAAGTTTTTGGGAACGTATTTTGTGCTGCTGGCAGTATTTTGTGATGGATTGTGGTATCTGGCTCTGTTGGGGTGGTATAATGTTCCACAATATGGTATTGCTGCCCCTGCCTGAACCCAACTACAAAACGGAGCCACTTTTAGTATTTTTCCAGGGCCACTTTAAGTTCCCAGTATGCCCCTGCTCATTGGTGAAGATTGCACACACTCATTTAAAAATGCCTAGTCAGTTCTAGTTATGCTACTGTTGCCAAGTGAAGTTGTGGTCAGCCTGAAAAATGGCTAGTAAAACATGGATAATAGATCTATAATATGGCTAAAGATGAGAAAATTAATTATAAAGTAATTATATTTGTTCCAAATTTTCAAAAAAATAAATAAATTGGCTCTTTCAAACCTAATGTTTAATGTTTTTAAGGCATTTTGCTACCTATCAGCAGCCACATGTTCTCCCATAGCCATATATGTCACTGTCACTTTAAGATTTATAGTGATGTCTTGACATTAAAGAGCTTGAAATGAGTTGTATACAGTCCTCGAAGGCCCCAAAATGTCATCTGCAACTGAAGCACTTTTGATTTGGGTCAAATTTATTCGGAGCCAATTAAAACGCTCAAATATGCAGAAATCTTCTCTAATATCTTCATAAATACTGGTGTTGTCTTAATGAAACAATCTATTTAAAGTTAGCTTGGGATGTATATTAGTAGTTGCCTGTTCAATCTCATGAGTCTTTTTGTGAAAGAGCCATGCTATGATGTCAGAACCTGCGCTTAAAAAGAAGCTCCTTTGGTTTTCTAGGGATGTCCCTGTAACCAATCAGTCTACTGTGCAAGAAGAGTGAGTCCCAACTCCCACCAAATTTCAGTGGTCAATGAAGCTCAATCTTTCGAGAGAGTGTGTCACTTTAAGTTTGGACCATATTTCATTGAATTTTTCATTTACTTGTTTAAGTCTTTGTTCCACAACACATAGACATTTTGTTTTCATCATAGTCATATATGTTTGTTGCCTTATCTATAAAAAGTGCTTGCTCTTTTTTTTTCTCCAAATCCCCGATGTGGAGAACATTTAACATCATCACCGGTGTTTGTCATCATTTTCTTTCTGACAGGTACAGGTTGAGCTTAATCCTCTAGACAACAGAAGATCTCCAAGGAATTGTTGAAATGGAATCTGTGCTGTACCTTAGTAATCAATCACAGCAAGAACAACATATTTGCATCCTGGCATTGCAGAGCTAAACTATCCAGATCCGTCCTTCTGTTCTTCCGCAGGAGGCGACTGCCACTTAGTCTACTTTTTCATCATTTATTCTTAAGAAACAGGGCAGAGGAGAGTTGCTGGAGCACATCTCCTGGCGCCCCAAATACAAGGAGATTTTTGTCACATTAAAAGAAATGTGTCTGACAAGGCACGGAGTGAGAATCTCTGTGATACTGAGTGAAGAAAAGATATCTTGTTTGATGAAACATTTAAAATAAAGAATATTTTCGAGAGATCGCTGTACTATCTGTGATGTCAGGTTGCAAAGTGAAGTCTAATCATGGAGAGTATGTGCCAAAGGCTATGTAAAAAAAACTTACATTGTGGATGTGACTAAGAATTTAACGAACCAGAATTTGTATTATCACTTATTAACAGGGTTGGAGTTGCCCACCAAAGAACTAGAGGATACTCCGGTGGGCCCAGTCTCTGAAGCCACAAGGAGCTCAAAAGTACAGGAGAATAATTCCATTTGGAGCTGTCTTTGGAGACACTCACTTGACATTAGGGTCTATTTCTTTGATTCAAAATCTATTAGACTTGATTAATAAAAAGGGTTGGGCCTTGAGAAAAAATTTCTTCTGGTGAGAAGGAACTCCAGTCTAACACTGGTTATTAATGAAATTTGTCATCTGTGGTTCTATAGCAACACTTTGGTTCTGTGCACCCAAGCATAATGTTAGTCAATGGGACTGAACCAGACACGGAGGAGGGGAGGGTGTCTGGTTAATAGAAAAAGGTCAGAATTGCGACTTCTCCTCTTTTACTCCTTTCACTCGTAGAAGTATGCTAATTAACTGAATTTGTACACATTAGCGCACAATGCGTACGCATTAACGTACAAATGCGTATGTATTAGAGTGCAAATTCGTAAGCATTAGCATACAATGCATAGCATTAGCGTACAAATCAACATTACAGTGAATGCCAGTACTCTCCCGCACGTTTATTCGCTGCGTAGCATTGCAACAGACTCTAGCATTGCAACATGTTTCAGCACCAAATGATTGCCTTCATCAGTCCATCTTAAAAACATTATTGAGACCTGAGGATAAAGGAATGATATGTGGGCCATTCATGATGGCACAGAATCTAATTTAGGCCACTCTCACACAGTCAGTATTTAGTCAGTATTTTCCATCAGTATTTGTAAGCCAAAACCAGGAATGGGTCGAAAACACAGAATAAGCACATATATGTCCATTATACTTCTTCTCTGTAGATTCCACTCTTAATTTTGGCTCACAAATACTGATGCATAATACTGACAAAATACTAACCGTGTGAAAGTGACCTTATACTGTGGTCTCAGTAATGTATTTTATATACCCTGATAAAGGAACTTATCGGTGTTGAAACATGTTTCTCAAAATATAAGTTACTAGCTGAAGGACCCGGCTTTGCCCGGGTATATTTAATCTATTTCATTTAATGTTTGTGTGTGTGTCATTAAAAGATATCGAGCGTAACCTCTACAGTGCCCGCCCCTTAACAGAAACATCCACAGGACCCTCCCCTTTAACTGTGACCTCCACAGCAGCTAGGGTGGCCACTGTCTCCACCCCAGAAAGCCGGACCTCACCGGTCATTCCCCCAAACAAGAAGCAGCGCCCCCCGGTCCCCATGAAGCCACACCACTAAAAATGAGGCCACGCCCCCTGGCTCCATGAAGACATGGAGGAGAAGCTGTCTGAGTGTGAGCTACTGAAAGGGTGGACATCCTTGCATCCGTCCAAGCACTGCGCCGGACGGAGATCAGGGAGTCAGAAAACTGGACTATCCAGCCTAAAGCTGGACATCTGACCACCCTAGCATTAGCCTGCCCCTACGGTGGCCAGAGGTCTGGTTTTAGGCTGGACAGTCTGGCTTTCAGACTCCCTGTCCACCGTCCGGTGCAGTGCCTGGACAGACACAGGGATGTCCACCCTTTCAGTAGCACACGCCCAGACAGCTTCCCCTCTGTGTCTTCATGGAACCAGGGGACGTGGCCTCGTGTTTAGGGGTGTGGCTTCATAGGGACCGGCGGCATGGCTTCACGTTGGGGGGAGGTTGGACAGTCCAGCTTTCAGACTGTCCTCTGTCATGCGCAGGGCCTGGATAGACACAGGGATGTCCTTTTAAACAGCTCACTCAGACAGCAGCACTGTGCAGTTTGAGCATGAGCTGCAGGGAGAAAGTCACCCTCCTCCCTCCCCTGCAGCTGACAGAAGTTTATTTTTACCTTCATTTTTTCAATCCCAGTCAAATGCGGCTTGGAAGGGGAGTGGCCTGACTGAGTCGAGGGCGTGACTTAGTGGGACCTGGGGGTGGGGGTTTTAAGTCCTTCTTTTAAAGGTGGCCTGAATTACAGTTCGGTGCCATAGTAATTTAGGAGGAAAGTGGGTAGCAGTGGAAGAAAACATCTTTTATTACTACTGAACAGTAAATATGTGAAATTTACATTATATGAGGTAATGATTGATGATGAATTACTCAAAAACATAAGTTATATTTATGGTAACCAGAAAATCCCTTTAACAGTGTCATCCACAGTGCTCTGCCCCTTTAAAGCAGACCTACAGTAGTGAATGGCCCACGACGACCAATCCATTTTCCAGGAAACTGCTCATCTAGGAATGCTCGAACCTGACACCCATAATGTGGTGGTGTATCATCTTGGCGGAAAAACTCAGGGAACATGCCAGCTTCAGTGCATAAAGAGGGAAACACATCATCATGCAGCAGTTGAATGGCCCCAAAGGTCTCCCGATCTGACCCCCTTAGACTTTTATCTTTAGGGTCATCTGAAGGCAATTGTCTATGCTGTGAAGATACGAGATGTACAGCACCTGAAACTATGGATATTGGAAGCCTGTGCTAGCATTTCTTCTGCGGTGTTGCTATCAGTGTGTGAAGAGTGAGAGAAGAGGGTTGCATTGACAATCCAACACAATGGGCAGCACTTTGAGCACATTCTATAAGTGGTCAGAAACTTGTAAATAACTCATGAAAGAATAAAGTTACGTTAAAACCAAGCATACCATTGTTTTTCTTGTGAAATGCTCAATAAGTTTGATTTGTCACATGACCCTCTTCCCATTGAAAAAAATAAAGTTGGATCCCAAAATGTCCGACTTCAAAATGGCCGCCATGGTCACCACCCATCTTGAAAAGTTTCCCCCTCCCATATACTAAATAAAATATATAGTTTATATATATAGTTTTTGTACACCTGAGTCAAATATTTTTTTATGATTGCTGCTTACTAATTTTGGGCTAAAAATATTTTTTTCAATTGGTATTTATCAAAAATGTTAACTATTCTGTCACAAAGGGTAAATTATTTACCTGTGTGAATCATAATTTTTACTTTCACTTTGTGCAGGTCATCTAAGAACCCATAGGCCTCATGCACACTACCGTCTGTATTTTGCAGTCTGCAAAAACGGATCCGCAAAAAATAGCAATGATGCACACGGAGTAACTTCCGTTTTATTTTCAGAACCATTGAAATGAATGGTTCTGTATAAGGTTTGGAAAAAAAACAAAAACAGAACGGACATGGAAAGAAAATATGTTCATGTGCACGAGGCCTTAGGGTGAGTTCATATCACTGTTATGAATTCCATTATTATTTTCCGTTATAGCATGGTTATAACAGAAAATAATGGAATCCTTAAGATGGAAGTCAAAACAGAAACCTTTTAAGAGGCATTTCATTTTGATCCTTCATAATACAATTCTATGGACAGCATAATAGTAAATAATAATAATAACGATTAATATAGTGCCACCATATTCCGCAGCACTTTGCAAATTCATAGGGTTCATGTACAAAACAAAAGTAACTGGCTAATATACATCTGAAACACTGGGAGTCAGGGCCCTGCTCGCAAGAGCTTACAATCTATGAGGAATTGGGGTGACACATAAGGTAGGTCATCAATATCAGATTGGTGGGGTGCAGGGTGATCTGATATTGAAAGGAAAGGCCTGGGCAGTGTGCATATGCCACCTCCCTTCTCTCTTCCTGCTCACTGATGCTATGTCTATGGCTGTCACGGACATTCCTGCGACAGGTATCAGGAGGTCTGTCAGATTGGCAACCTGTGGGTTAAACTGACAGGTTCTTCTTTGGTTGTTTTGTTGCTGGCATTCACCACACCCTCCCCCTTCAGGTGTTTTATCAATTATCTTTGTCTGTTTAGTGTTGCTTCTCCCACCATGCTGTGCAGTTTATACTTTCTGTGATGTCTTTGGTTTGCTGGTGTGTTTCTCTGTGGAGATCCCATTGCTGCCTTTATCTTCATGAAAGTTAAGTGTCTTCTTTCCCATTTGTTTATTTATGTATATCTTCCCTGTGTTTTGGTGTTTGGGCCTGAGGGGAGACTACTGTTTGTCCAGGTTGGTGGAGGAACAGTTTGTCTCATTCCAGTCACTGGTTTCAGGGTCCTCGCCTACCTTCTAGGCCTGTCCATACTGTTAGTAAGCCAGGACTGGAGTCAGGGTTTCAGTAGGAGGTGACCATCTGCCTTCACTAGTTCCAGGCCTAATCCCATTTCCTTTCCCCCTCTTCTTCCTGCGCTTGGTGTGGAATATCCCCCCTCACCAGAGCGTGACAATGGCCTTTCCTTCATTCAGCTGATCGGACCCTGACCGATCTGATATTGATGACCTTTCCTGAAGATAGCTCATCAATATTAAAAGCCCGGAGGACCCCTTTAATCTTTAAGCAGTGTACTACTTCTCCACATCTATATTTCTATTTATCTATCTGTCTATCTATCTATCTATCTATCTATCTATCTATTTATCTGTACCTAATTTATTTGTTTTTTTTACTAACATTCCAATGTAGATGTAAAACACGTTTGTTTATTTATTTTAATATTTTTTATTTTTAATAAACAATATGTGCTTATGATTTTACATTTACCATTTTTACTGGATTCACTCTTTACTGAATATTTGGTTGGCAATAAACAGTTTATATACATATATGCAGATCTAGTTTAATAAAGGGCCTGTAGATGGTGCTGTTGAAATATTTTGCAGTAATTGCTTTGCTTCAGATTATTCCAAAGAACTGGTATTAAAGCATATAAATCCAAAGGTATGGTGACAGCTGTAAAATAAATTTATTTTCATTAATATGGCAAACTGACTTATCAGTATGGCACCCCAAAAGAAATATGAGACAAATAAAGAATTAGCAGACTGGATCAAGAATTGATAACAATAATGTAACAGCATTTTATGTATCTGTTTCATTCTTTCCATGGTGCTACTATGACAAATGCTGCCAATATGTCTGCAAAATGAATATTCATTCATTCTCTGCCAATTTATTTCTAATCAATACTTGACAGAGTGATATATCCAGAGAATCTGTCATAATCACATTTCCGTCGCACTAAACTTTTTTCTTTTTTTTTAGCAACTATACATGCTATTTGTAAAATGTATCATTTTTTAAATCATATTTTAAATATATTATGTAATGTATAAGATTCCAAAAGCTATTTAATTTTTATTTCAAATTATTAAAATAAGTTTCAAGAACAGCTAGAGAGGGAAGGAGTTATGCTGAAATAAAGAACTTTCTTTTTTATTTTTATTTTATTTTTTTTTATTTTCAAATTGTTTTGGTAAAGTGAAATTTCTTTAATCTGACATTAAATAATCCAAAAAGTTTGAAAGGACAGCACTTGTTTTCAGCTCAGAACTGCGATAAAATGTGAAATTTCTCTAGAATACTGGGTAGAAAGAAACAATAACAAATAATCCATGCTGAAAAGTCAAACAAAATTGGTCTTGGTTTTATATACTTTTCTATTTATTTTGTATAATCCAGATTTCTCGATGGTCCAGAACGTAAAATATCAAATCTAGAGATGAGTAAATTTCTTGATTCTGCAAATTTTTTTTTTAAAAAGATCCAAATTGATTCTACTTGAATCAAATATGCTCCAGTTGCCCTAAAAATTGGTATATAATACCCTCATGTTTCCTCAAATTCATATTTTTTGTCTTAAAAACCAGATAAAAATATAAGTCCCAGGAGACTAGAGAGTGTGTCATGCAAGAGAAAGGTGAGCAAGATGTGTAGGACAGTAAGACGATAGGGTATAAGGATTGCCCCAAATGAAAGTGCCACTCATTGTCAGGGCCCCCGCAACAGTATTATACAATGACATTATTTACAGTGACACTGTAGGAAACGGACGGAGCAGCTGCCGTGCCTCATCTGAGAGCTCAATCTTGACTAGACTCAAGAGTGGGGGTTGTACATGAGTTGGGCGTTGTGAAGAAGTTGCAGGGTGGGGTGCCCCATTCAAAAAGTTGCTGTGAGGCCCAGTTAATTATAGTTATGCCATTGGATGGAGCCAAGCTAGCTGTTGCATGCTCTCCCCTCTGGTGGCAGATCGAGAAACTTAACAGGAGATGAAGGAGCAAAAAAGGGACTAGTTGTGTAGCTACATAAAGAGAACAACTCCAGAAGATGCACAGATCCCGAATAATATTTATTGATGTTAAAAGCAAAGCGTTTCAGGATCGAAAAGATCACTTTGTCAGGCACAATACATCCTTATGTATGGTCTACTGCACCTGACAAAGTGATTTGTTTGATCCAGAACCAAGTTGCTTTTAGCAACAATAAATATTATTCTTTATCTCTACACCTTCTGGAGTCGTTCTGTCCCAGCAGAGCCACAACTAGTCCCATTTTTTCTCCTTCATCTCCTGAGAATAGAGAGAGAGGGGAAAGAGAGAACTGAGAGAGGAGGCAGAGAGAAAGGTAGATGTAAAGACAGGTGAGAGAGATTCTCCCCTGGTGGTAGCCTTGAGCTGTTCAATCAGTGCTTTTTCATAATAAGAGCTGAAATGAATCACAAGAAATTGGGGTTTGTTAGACTATAAGTCTTTTCGGAAATTCGAGACAAATTCCAAATCAGTAGTATTGATTTGTTCATCTCTAGTCCGATCCCATTGATTCCAGATTAAAGGACTGTTTTATATAAACTATGTAAAGATTTAGAAAAATAATTTCGTACTTGTGTTTTCTTCTGCTTGTACAGAAGATTTGATTTGAGTGTGCCAAGAGATCTGTTCCAATGTTCGTATATTACTGCGACAGATGCTCAAACATATTGGAAATCCACATCATGTATGTACTTTATTAACAATTTAACTGCATAAATGTCCACATTTGGTCTAATGAATTAGCTATGCAGCATTTTGCCATTAGTTAGGGATGAGCTTAACATCTTAGAAAGTAGCAGATTTAGTCATATTTTTGCAGTTTGAGCCATAATTTAGTAAATTAATTAGTAATGTTTTTTCTATTTATGGTATTCCGTCTATTCACCCTTTCCTTGGTGCAGAGTTTTAAAAGGAAGTGAAAAGGTATTTTCAGCATCACTGGTGATCAAGCACAACATCCCTGTTCATATATGGCAATAATAAGGTTGATATCCGTATTAGAAATGAGTGGAGTTTTGAAAAATTTGATTTGGCAGCCTTGCCGAGGTTTGTCAAGAAATTCAAATCGTTGCAAATTAATTTGTCATGAATCGCTATAAATCAGGTACACCCAGGCCAATCTGCCTTAAACTAAAAGCAGTGGTTTCAAATCATAAGCATAAAAATAGATTTTAGATAGAGGAAATGAATGTCAATACAATTATATCTGTCCTATATTGAAGTGTAGGTTAAATAGAACGGAAAGGTTCTTTTCCATTTTAAAAAACATGTAGGGTGATCCGTCAGACGGAAGGCTGAAAACCAGTGAAATGCTGGTGTGAACCCACCCTAAGGCATATTCTTCCTATTTGGTGGCCTAATCTCAGTGTGAAGGCTTGAAAGTTACAGCTGTCTAACTCTGTATTTTTAACCAACTTGGGGGCCTAATCTCAGTGTGCTGGCCAAGTGTCTAATAAATTTCATAAAAAGTAGCATAATGTAGTGGCCCCATGACAGAATGGGGAACATGGCAGCAACACTGGCAGTAACAGTAATAATAGTGGCCCATGACAGAGTGGGGATGGTGGCAGCAGTAGCAGCGGCAGTAACAGTGACTCTAGTGGCATATAGCACAAGATGGTGGCAGATCACAGTAGTAGCAGAACCCAACAACATCAGTGTGATAGCAGGGCCCAGTGGCATGCATATCCTTTTAAAAATGTAACATGTACATATCAGCAGGCCAAGATGGGCCATTGTAGGAATGGTAGTAGAGGTGAGGGTTAGCATCTGAATGGTGGCAGCAGCATGTGGCCAGAAGTAATGGCCCATTTTGCACAATATTCCAGTGTGCCTGCACACTACAGTATGATCATGATTTCCACAATCATCTATTCTGTTGCATCAGGCACCACTACTGTCTGGAAATCCTGGTTGAGCCACACCTGATTCATCTTTATAAAGGTTAGTTTCAACATTTTGGGAGGAAAGGGTAACTTTGGGGTAACTATGCCTCCCGTCTTACTAAATACCTGCTCTGATGCCGCACTACTGGCTGGGCAGAAAAGCTTGCCCATGGCAAACTTGGCCAGTTGCGGCCACACGTCAAGATTGCATGCCCAGTAGTCCAGGGGATATTGGCTCATGGGTGATAGGGTGCAGTCCAAGTATGCCACCACCTGCAGGTTGAGGTCTGCTACATGTCCCACTGCTGCAGCTGCTGGGTAGTTTCTTCAAAAGAGACTCCAGACTTAACTTGCTGCTTACGGAGCTGGTACTTCTCCTGCCTCCCGGAGTGTGGAGTTCCAACGGGCAGAAACATTGCGTATCAGGGAGAACGCATTTTTCCTTTGCAGCTCAAAGAGGCCATGTTTTGAAAGATAAGAGTGGCTGAAGTGCATGTACAGTTTCCTGGATATTTTTAACAGCTCTTGCAGTCCAGTGAAAGACTTGAGGAACCGGATGACACTGAGATTGCAGACATGAGCCATGCAGGGCACATGGGTCAGCCCTTCCTGATGCAGCACAGACAAAATGTTCTCCCTGTTATCAGTAACTATGGTTCCATTACTGAGCCATGAATGCCAATATGTACTGTGACATACTGAAGCAGAGCATGATCCCCTCCCTTAGGAAACTGGGCCACAGGGCAGTATTCCAACATGATAAGAACCCCAAACACACCTCCAAGAGGACCACTGTCTTGCTAAAGAAACTAAGGGTAAAGGTGTTGGACCTTCCAAGCATGTCTCCAGACCTAAACCCTATTGAGCATCTGTGAGGCATCCTCAAATGGCCATTTTCACTTAGGGGTGGACTCACTTTTATTGCCAATGGTTTAGACATTAATTGTTGTGTGTTATTTTATTTAAGGGCACACCAATTTTACGTACACTGTTATACATGAAACATTGTCCCACGAAAATATATAATAAAATATTTGCAAAAATGTGAGTGGTGTACTCACTTTTATAAGATACTTGTAACTCTACAGCTAACAGAATGGCAATAAATCTGAGTCTGACATTCGGCAGTCTCCTATGCTCTCCCTGCAGTCTCCCTGCACTATCCCTCTCCAATATTATCCTACACTCTCTGTTAATGGTTTGCAGCAACACATCACGTGCATAAGCGTCGTGTCACGTCTCTCCCTGTGCTCAGCTCACAGGAAAATGACGACCGTTCGTGATCAGGGTTTTATAGGGCTCTGCCTAGCTGGGACATCAAGGAGGGATGGCTATCTGCAAATTGGCTGGCTGCATGGCATTATGGGTGATCTCACTTCCCTGACTTGTCTCCTCTACACGTACTTTCACTTTTGAACACGTGCAGCAGCCATTTTAGGAAAACTGATTTGTCACCACACAATAAGGATTAATTTAGAATCAAAGTTTTCCTAAACCTTGGACTGAATTCCACTTTAGGTGCCTTGTTTGGCTCAACACTAATGAGTATTGTAATAATTGAAAGATTTGTTTTATTGTGTCAGGGTCTTTTTTGGGTGGCAGGGCTGCTTCTAGCTTTTCTGCTGCCTGAGGCAAAAAATGAAATGGCAACCCCTTCCCATTAAAAAAATCAATGGTAGGAAAGTGAAATAACCAACTGTTTCTAGATTGCAATACTAGTAGCTCACAAAGACCAATAGTAATAAACTGCTCCTCTTTCGTTCACACTTGGAAATCTTAACTAAAGTTTAAGACTATGTAAAATAAAATCTAAAAGGGTTTTTTACTACTTGTAATGAACATCCTTGTGGGCTAGGCGTGCACATAAGTAGCTACCAACAATAGGTCACGCAACATGTTTTTCAGGAAGAGTATAAATACTCCGTTTACCGATGTTTAACCCCTTCCCGACCAGCGCCGTACATGTACGGCGCTGCGGGAAGTGATTTCCCGACCAGCGCCGTACTGCTACGGCGCGCTGATCGGGCGGGTGCAGGAGGTGCGCCCGCCCGATTAGCGGCGGGGGTCCGGCTGTGCCCAGTAGCCGGACCCCTGATATATGCACCAGCATCGGTGAAAACACCGATGCCGGTGCATTAACCCTTCATGTGCCGCGGTCAGCGCTGACCGCGGCACATGCGATGCGGGCGGTGGGAAGGGGTTGCCATCGGGTCCCCGCGCTGCTGTGACGGGGACCCGATGGCTGAGATAGCAGCCGGATGCCTTCCTTAGGCATCCGGCTGCTATCTACGGAAGCCTGTGAGATCCAGCCCCCTGGATCTCACAGGCAGTGTGCTGGAAGTGTATTACATTGAGTAATACACTTCCAGCCAATGCATTACAATACAGAAGTATTGTAATGCATTGTAAGGGGATCAGACCCCCAAAAGTGAAAAAAAGGTGTAAAATAAGAAAGTTAAAAAAAAGTTAAAAAAATAAAGTTTTACAAAAAAAAAAGTTTCAAGTCCCCCCCCCAAAAAAAAACGTCATTTTTACAAAATAATATAAAAAAAAATTGTAAAAAATAGTGAAAAAAAAAAGAAGAACACATATTAGGTATCGCCGCGTCCGTATCGACCGGCTCTATAAAAATAGCACATGATCCACCCCGTCAGGTGCACGCAGTTAAAAAAAAAAAAAAAAACTGTGCCAAAACAGACATTTTTTGGTCACCTTCCCTTACAAAAAATGTAATAGCAGGTGATGAAAAAAGCGTATGTACCCCAAAATGGTACCAATCAAAGCGTCATCTTGTCCCGCAAAAATTGAGACCCTACCTAAGACAATCGCCTGAAAAATAAAAAAATATGGCTCTCAGAAAATGGCAACACAAAAAGTATTTTATTTTGATCAAAAAATAAATCTAATGTGTAAAACTATCTAAAAATAAAAAAGTTAGACATATTGGGTATCGCCACGTCCGTAACAACCTGCTCTATAAAAATATTGCATGAGATGGCCCCCTAGGCGAATGCTGTAAAAATTTTTTTTAAAAAAACTATGCCAAAACAGACATTTTTTCCCTTTTGCCTCACAAAAAGTGTAATAGCAGGCGATCAAAAAGGCGTATTTACCCCAAAATGGTACCAATCAAACCGTCATCTTGTCCTGCAAAAATGATACCCTACCTGAGACAATCGCCTGAAAACTGAAAAAAATATGGCTCTTTGAAAATGGCAACACAAAAAAAAGATTTTATTCTGTTCTAAAATGCATCTAATGTGTAAAACTTTCCAAAAATAAAAAAGTTAGACATATTGGGTATCGTCGCGTTCGTAACAACCTGCTCTATAAAAATATTACATGAGATGGCCCCCCGGGTGAATGCTGCAAAAAAAACAAAAAAAAAACATGCCAAAACAACCATTTTTTTTCCCTCTTGCCTCACAAAAAGTGTAATAGCAGGCGATCAAAAAGGTGTATTTACCCCAAAATGGTACCAATCAAACCGTCATCTTGTCCTGCAAAAATGATACCCTACCTGAGACAATCGCCTGAAAACTGAAAAAAATATGGCTCTTTGAAAATGGCAACACAAAAAAAAGATTTTATTCTGTTCTAAAATGCATCTAATGTGTAAAACTTTCCAAAAATAAAAAAGTTAGACATATTGGGTATCGTCGCGTTCGTAACAACCTGCTCTATAAAAATATTACATGAGATGGCCCCCGGGTGAATGCTGCAAAAAAAAACAAAAAAAAACATGCCAAAACAACCATTTTTTTCCCCTCTTGCCTCACAAAAAGTGTAATAGCAGGCGATCAAAAAGGTGTATTTACCCCAAAATGGTACCAATCAAACCGTCATCTTGTCCTGCAAAAATGATACCCTACCTGAGACAATCGCCTGAAAACTGAAAAAAATATGGCTCTTTGAAAATGGCAACACAAAAAAAAGATTTTATTCTGTTCTAAAATGCATCTAATGTGTAAAACTTTCCAAAAATAAAAAAGTTAGACATATTGGGTATCGTCGCGTTCGTAACAACCTGCTCTATAAAAATATTACATGAGATGGCACCCCAGGTGAATGTTGTAAAAATTTTTTTAAAAAAACCATGCCAAAACTGCTATTTTTTTTCACCTTGACTCACAAAAACTGCAATACAAAGCGATCAAAAAGTCTTATGTACCCCAAAATGGTACTCATCAAACCGTCATCTCGTCCCGCAAAAAATGAGCCCCCACATAAGACAATAACTCAAAAAATAAAAAATCAACGTCACCCGCAAACCAATCCATCAAAATCTGTTCTGCAAAATCCATATGGCGCTCCTTCTGTTTTGAGTCCTGCCATGTGCCCCCACAGCAGTTTACCACCACATATGGGGTGTTGCCGTATTCAGGAGAAAATAGGTAACAAATTATGGGGTGCTTTTCTCCTGTTACCCCTTGTGAAAATGAAAAATTTGGGGCTAAAGCAACATTTTATTGGAAGAAATGAAACTTTTCATTTTCACAGCCAAGTGTTTCCAAATTCCGTAAAACTCTTAGGGGGTCAAAGTGGCCAGAACCCCCCTTAATATATTCTTTGAAGGGAGTAGTTTCCAAAATGGGGTCACTTTATGAGGGTTTCCACTGAAGGGGTACGTCAGGGTCTCTCAATTACAAAATGGTGCCTAAAAACTATACTAGCAAAATCTGCCTCCAAAATCCGTATGGTGCTCCTTTCCTTCTGACCACTGCCACAAACCCATAGAGACGTTTACCACCACATATGGGGTATTTCTGTAAACTGCAGAATCAGAGTAATGAGTATTGAGGTTTAGTTTGCTGTTAACCCTTGCTGTGTTGCAAGAAAAAAATTATTAACATGAATAATCTACCAAAAAAGTGAAATTTTGAAATTTCACCTCCATTTTCCTTTAATTCTTGTGGAACACCTGAAGGGTTAACAAAGTTTGTAACAGCAGTTTTTTATAACTTGAGGGGTGTAGTTTCTAAAATGGGGTCATTTATGGGGGGTTTCATTATGTAAGCCCCTCAAAATCACCTTATATCTGAATTGGTGCTTAAAAAAATGGTTTTGGAAAATTTGGTGAAAATTTGAAAAATGGCTTCTAAACTTCTAAGCCCTCTAACGTCCCAAAAAAGTAAAATGACATTTATAAAATGATGCCAACATAAAGTAGACATATGGGGAATGTAAAATAATAACTATTTTTTGAGGTATTACTGTGTATTTTGAAAGTAGAGAAATTGAAATTTGGAAATTTGGAAATTTTTCCAAATTTTTGGTAAATTTGGGATTTTTTCATAAATAAGGGTGAAATATATTGACTCAAATTTATGACTGTCATGAAGTACAATGTGTCACAAGAAAACAATCTCAGAATGGCTTGGATAAGTAAAAGCGTTCCAAAGTTATTACCACATAAAGTGACACATGTCAGATTTGCAAAAAATGGCCCGGTCAGGAAGGTGAAAACAGGCCCGGGGTTGAAGGGGTTAAGGATTATTTTTTAGCTGAATAGGAGTATGAAAGTTGCAGTTATATATATATATATATATATATATATATATATATATATATATATATAAATATATATATCTGTAACTTTCGTATATATATATATATATATATACATATATATATATATATATATACTAGCTGAAGGACCCGGCTTCGCCTGGGTATATTTAATTATTTCATTTACTGTTTGTGTGTTGTGTGTGTCGTTAAAGATATCGAGAGTGACCTCTACAGTGCCCGCCCCTTTAACAGTGACCTCTACAGTAGCCCGCCCCGTTAACAGTGACCTCTACAGCGGCCATCCCCTTTAACAGTGACCTCTACAGCAGCCTGCCCCTTTAAACAGTGACCTCTACAACGGCCCGCCCCTTTAACAGTGACGTCTACAGCGCCCCGCCCCTTTAATAGTTACCTCTACAGCGGCTTACCCTTTTAACAGTGACCTCTACAGTGGCCCGCCCCTTTAACAGTGATCTCTACAGCAGCCCACCCCTTTAACAGTGAACTCTACAGCAGCCCGCCCCTTTAACAGTGACCTCTATAGCTGCCCGCTCCTTTAACAGTGACCTCTACAAATGCCCACCCCTTTAATAGTGACCTCTACAGCAGCCCGCCCCTTTAACATTGACCTCTACAGCAGCCCACCCCTTTAACAGTGACTTCTACAGCAGCCAGGCCCTTTAACTGTGACCTCCACAGCAGCTAGAGTGGCCACTGTCTTCACCCCAGAAAGCCAGACCTCACCGGCCATTCCCCCAAATGTGAAACAGGGCCCCCAGTTCCCATGAAGACACACCACTAAACATGAGGACACGCCCCCTGGCTCTGTGAAGACATGGAGGAGAAGCTGTCTGCTACTGAAAGGGTGGACATCCCTGTGTCTGTCCAAGCACTGCGTCGGACAGAGAACAGGGAGCCAGAAAACTGGACTGTCCAGCCTAAAGCAGGATATCTGGCCACCCTAACATCAACCTGCCCCTAGGGTGGCCAGAGGTCTTGTTTTAGGCTGGACAGTCTGGCTTTCAGACTCCCTGTCCTCTGTCATGCGCAGGGCCTGGATGGACACAGGGATGTCCTTTTGAACAGTTCACTCTCAGCAGCAGCACTGTGCAGTCTGAGCATGAGCTGCAGGGAGAAAGTCATCCTCCCCCCACCCCTGCAGCTGAAAGAAGGTGATTTTTACCTATATTTTTAATCCCGGTCAAATGCAGCATGGAAGGGGCGTGGCCTGACTGAGTCAGGGGCGTGACTTAGTGGGATCTGGGGGTGGGGCTTTTAAGTCCTTCTTTTAAGTCCTTGATCAAGAGTTGGTCGGCACTCCTCTTATTTTTGATATTGGTGCTCAGTGGTAAGGTTAATATCAGGAATGTATGAAAAGACCACGGCACTCAGGTTAAAGATAAGTTTTCGTAGGTATTTATTTATCCATCCATAATTAATGGTGCATAGCCACATACACTCAGCTTTAAAAATAACTTTAAGATGTTGCTATTTATGCAGGGAAACCATTAATAGTCTCCTTTATAATGTATTCCATGCAGAAATAGCAAGTTTTGACCATTTTAAATTTATCTCTCAGAAGAAAGAATCCCTACCTTTCTCGGAGCAGTAGATTGTAGACTGCAGTAGATTATGCAAAACTCAACACAATTAGATGTCTATGTGGCAGGGAGCAGTGGTGGTCTAATGTTACACAGTGGATTCTACAGTCTTCTCTATGATCTTCGGGGAGGGCATATATTAACCATACAGGGAAATAGACCTTTCAGTGGTCCAGTGTACTTACATAGAAAAACTAATAGCCAAGAGGCTGAACATAATCCTGTTTCTGACCCTTATGTTAAAACATAACTTTCATTTGATTATTCTAATACCTAAACACCTAAAGGAAAAAATAATTTTAAAAATGTGCTGTTTCTGTAGATGACCTTATTTTGACAGTAGTGTTAATAGAGTATCAAAAGTCTATAAAAGTATGGTACCTGCTTTTATAGACTCTTCTTCTTTTCCTTTAGGTGTTTAGGTATTAGAGCAATCAAATGAAAGTTATGTTTTAACATAAGGATCAGAAACAGGTTTTTTTTAGCCTCTTGCCTATTAGTTTTTCCATTCATAAACCTCCACATTGAGCTCCCAGCAGCACACAGAAGCCTGTGTCAAGAGATGACAAAGGCACTGCTTGGTGTGTGGGCAAAGACCTTTCCTTCATAGATCAAAGGTATAACACCAAGAAGTGTGCTAAACCCAAAGCTCACTGGCAGCTGCAGGCCATAAAAATATGTGCACAGTGCATTGCAGACATAGATAATAGTAGCAGCATTGATCCCCAAGTCACAGCAGCACTACTGGCAGCAGCAGGGGCCAGGCCTCAGGGCAGTTCTCAGCCAGGAGCAGACTTAAGGCCCTTTTACACGGGCCGATAAATCTCCCTGAACGAGCGCCGATCAGCGACATCGGCGCTCGTTCAGGGAGCCTTTACACGGCCCGATGAATCGAGCGCCGGGCCGCACGAGTGATCGCTGTATCGCTCGTGCGGCCTGGAAGCTCCATGCTGTCAGGCGCACATCGCCTGTTTACACAGGGCGATGTGCGCCCGACAGATCGGATCTTTTGGTTTTTACAAAAAGATCCAATCAGCCGACGAACGAGCGTTTTGCTCGTTCGTCGGCTGATTAGGGCCACTTTTACACGGGCCGATTATCGGCCCTAGCGTTCCTAGGAACGCTTTTTCGGCCGATAATCGGCCCGTGTAAAAGGACCTTTAGAGACTTACTGGAGCCTGGAGGGCAGGACAAGACTTCATCACAGATCAGCAGGGAGGAAGGAGTCTGTTAGTGGAGAGGGCCCTGTCACAGACCTGTGTACTTGGTTGCAGACCCTCCGTGCAGACCGCTGCCCAGACCAGTAAGTTAATAACACACACACAGCTGCTCCGCTGATGCCGCCTCTTCAAAACAAGATAAGATGCCGCCTGAGGTAAGATTCTCATCTCGCCTCATGGCAAAATTGGCCTGTTGGGTGGTTGTTAATTTTTTCTTTTGTCTCTCTTTGGGAGAATGTTAGGGGAACCTAATGCATGTCATAATGCAACCCTTCATCCTATCTGTTTAACTGCTAGCCATGGACATAGGTAGGGCGCAGTGGGTATCGGGAGAGGTGCCAAGAAGCTGGGCTGCCATTGCTATATTTTTTAGATAGAGGCTGTGCATTTTTACTAAACAGGATCCTACTAAAGTGTATTTTCCAGTCCATTGAATGGCAGATTCTTTTTCTAGAATACACACGGGAGCCTTTTGTGACTGCCATTAAATGAGTGCATTAAAAAAGACGATATGAACAGCACAGAACAATCATACAGTGCACTATTCTATAATTTTCAGCTCATAAAACTGACTTTTCTTATTTTAATGACAATGCAAGTCATATGTCTGACCATGTTAATTGAGCCCGAATGTCAGTGTTCATTATAGGTAAGTGGAACACGATATTACAAAAGTCAAGACTTCACTTCTCGTTTGAACGGCACAGGTCTGTGACAAAACTATGACACCAATTATCCTGAAATGGTGGTACTTTAAATGCCAATGACATAGGGTTACAATCCTAGAGGAAGCTTGCTTAAATATATGAGATCTCAGAAATCTTTTACTTCTACTGTTCTGTATGAACTTTAGTGTTGTAAATGCAGTGCATACACTAATCCTACTAAAGAGTTTCTCCAAGTGTTTTATACTGCTGTCCTATCCTCAGGACAGGTCATTAGTATCTGATCGGTGGAGGTCTCACTCCCCAGAACCCCCGCCGATCAGCTGTTTGAGGAACTAATGGAACTCTGCTGATGCTGTGGCCTGTTCAAAGCTTACCATGTGTATCGGGTAGTGGCTGTGCTTGGTATCTCATCTCTGCCCCATTCTCTGCAATGGGACTGAGCTGCTCTTAGGCCAAGTGACCTATGAATGTGATGTCATTGGACTAGTGTAAGCTGTGAGGTGCTCATTGGATCATCACAGCCTCCAGAAACAGCAGATCGGCTTGGGTTTTAGGAGTCGGATCCCACCAATCAAATCAGCGGTGGACTGATGTTCCTTGGACCCACCAGAGAAAATGATTCTGAGGGCTCACCTTCATATATTCATTCTCTTTTAAGCACTTTTTTATCATTGCATGTTCAGGATTTATCATCTATAGGGTTTAATATGATATCTGTTTGTTATTGATTTGAAGGCCAGTTCCAAATTATATTCTTCTAGACCCAGGGTCCCTGCATTATAAGGGGCCCATTATTGTGTCAGAGCTTGGGACACTGGTAGACCAGTCCGACCCTGGATCAAATACTGAAGACCTATGGATGGGTCATCTGTATAAAACACTCAGAAGACCCCTTTAAAGCAACTGATTCCATGTAACAACTATCATGATGTGTTTTTCAGAGGGGTTGTTTGGGATTATTTCATTCATAAACAACACAACTTTTGTCCATGGTCTGGTCTGGTGTTGCAGCTTGATTCATTTAAATGAGCTAGAATCCAGAAACAGTACAGGGATAGAAGTGGTTCTGTTTAACCAATGCACCATAAGCTGGCGGGACAGAGATGTGACATATATTATTTGCCCACTGATGTAAGTTCACTTTACACTTTGCACTTTACACTTTAGATATGATTCCTGTTAAACATTAAAAATGTTTTTGGCTCCAATGCACCTACAATTAAAAAAAATTTTGAAACTTTACCCATTTATATCATTCTGGATTTACTGTCTTAGTTAATAGTCATTGCCTGAAGTTAAAATATATTTATTGTTTAACACTGGGTCGAACTAACCCACTAGAGGACCTGAGGATCCTCTGGTGGGCCCGAGCTCTGATAATTAACTCCTAGTAAAACAGGGCCCTTATTGTCTATGTACACAGAGACCAGGCCTTTCAGAATAATTTCCTCTTTTGGGACCAAAGGACTTCAGTCCGACGCTAAATGGGAAGATCTCCAATATGGAAATGTCCTTATGTTTCTCTGTATCTACTGAAATTCTAGTAGTTTATGACTTACATTACTTAAAATTGTGGTCAAGCCTTGGAGCCAGCAATCCCTGGGGTCCTGACCAGTCCCTCTTAAAGGGTAACTAACTTTTGATAAAACTTTTGATATATCATAGAGGCATATAAAAAGGGTAGATTGGTGGTGGTCTGAGACCCCTACCGATCCCTAAAATGAGGGCAGAGAAGCTTGTGCATATTGTTCTTTATCTCTTTACTGCTGAGGATGGAACTTAGATGATCCCATGGAATTGAGATAGTTTCATGGACTTCTATGAAACCCATCTCTTGCAGCAAGCCAAAAAGCACTCCATGTGAGTGCTCCTTTCCCTTCCTTCTAGTGATGAGTGGGAGTCTCAAGCCTCAGGCCCACCACATCAGTGATCCTCCCACGTCACTCCCACTTTTGTAGACCTGGCATGAATGGGGGGAAGTTGCAGATTGGGGCGCAATCTATGCCAGAAATATACCTAATTTAGATGTGATTTAGAAGTAAATGACCCCATATGTCTTGGCTTTTCATTAGAACTTAGAAGGGGTCTAGTTTAGAAAACTCATCTCAATATATTTATGAATTATGAGTTATTACAGGGGTGATACCTGTTTCAAGACCCCTATCTATTAAGCAAGCGAGCGAGCAGCAACAAAAAGCTTACATATCTTGCTCTGGAGGACCCAACATGCACATACATTACATAGACCCATTGATTTTATAGGACTTTACGCAATGATTAATGTCCCCTGTGGTGGTGCTGCAGGAAGATTGAATGCAACATGTTATGTTTTCCCTAAAGATTACAGCTGATCAATGAGGATCCCAGCAATGAGGCACCTGTGATTTGCTTATTTGGGGGACGCTTATATCAAAAAGGCAAGGGAACATTCCCTTTAACAAATGCTTTTATAAGGTTTTGACTGTGTTTCTCATTCATTTTGGCTTGTCATGGTTCATATTTTCTACATTTCTATCTGATATTTTGTTTTAGTTCCTCTCTGTATGCTATTTTCTTATATTTCCATGTTTATATGACTTTTTGTTTAAAATTATTTTTTTTTACAAAATTTTGGCTTTCTTTCTGAAGTTCAATATTCACTCTGTCAAGTTTATCATTTCTCTGGAGTGCCACAAATGTATTGCTTTTAATACTTAATCAACCAATGTTCTCTTTCCCACATACTTGTGTTTTTATCAGATAGCAGTACTGATGGAGTAAATGTAAACTCCCAAATGATTGTGATTCAAATACAAAAGAAATTATAAATCCATCACAGCATAATACATTTTATTGCAGTAATTATCTACAATCTATACAAATACCATATACAGTATGATACAATTCCAATAATTGGGCAGCTTTAGGACTGGTCTGTGAAAAAAAAAAAAAAAAACATTTATACATAATTTTACACCTGTATTGTACAAACACTCTTGGGAGTCATCTGTGGGAACTGACAGCAAATGATCTTAAAGGGGTTGTCCCACTAAAAATATTCTACAGTTCTCAAACCAGCACCTGGATCTGAAATATTTTGTAATTGCATGTATTTAAAAATGTTGCATAGCCACTGAGTTTTTCAATAAAATGCATCTGTATAGCACCACCTGCTGTTTGTTTGTTTTCTTATTTCTTTGTCCAGCCCAATGAAATGGACGCACATGCTCAGTTTCATTATTCAACTGCCTCCTGAGCTGTTATAGGGAGAGGGCTGCAGCTAAAAGGACACCCCCTTTGGCTGCAGCAGAAAAGACACTCCCCTTGAGCTGCTAACTTTATATAAATCAAACAGAGCAATGAATAGGGAGATCTCTGGATCCATGTAAGTTACAGGGCTGGTTCTAGCTTTGTTAGAAATAGATTGTCATGTACTATATGATGTCTGATTTTCATTTTTTACAATAGTCATGGAATAGCCCATTTAAGTAATAGCATATTGTGGTGTACAGATACGTCCTCCATTACGTTTTTAGGAATTTCATTATGAACTTCGATTTCTCACATTACCAATGCAATACATAATAGTAATAATTTAAGACATGTTGGGTGTGAGCCTCGACAGGCTGGTCCTACAAAGGAACAACCTGCCAAAGTTTGCCGTGTCTGGCATAGCTAGATAATGCTGTGCACTGGCATATACCCATTGAATACAATGGGATCTGACAAGGATCTGTCCACTTTCCAGTAGAAATGCCAGATTTCGGCCAGACAAATTGTTCTGAATGCAGGACTTTCTTTTTGACCGAAAGCCAACATTTCTGGCAGACTTGGGGATCCATTGATGTGCAGTATTATCCAGGTAAGCTGGATACAGTGAACGACAACAGGCTGTTTCTCTGCCAGAACAGCCTGCTGAAGTTCACAAGCAAGATGGGAATGTAGCCTTACCAAACATATGACAGACTGCACTGTGTAGTGGACAGAGCTGGCTACTGCAGCACTGCTCCCATGAACTTCATTAGGAGTAGTACTACCTTAACCAACTCCATCCACTACATAATGGATGGAGCTGTGTAATTACAAGTCTATTTTTGGCACAGGAGATACAGATAATAGTTCAAAGCCAAGTTGTCAAACCCCTGCCAATCAGATACTGATGGCCTATCCTGAGAATAGGTCATCAATATAAAAGCATTAGACAACCCCTTTAACCCTATCAGCCCAAGAGGGTTGTTTTTTTTTTAGTTTTCGTTTTGCGTTCCCTGCCTTCATCCAGCCATAACTTTTTTTTATTTTTCTGTCCACATAGTTGTATGAGTCCTTACTTTTTGCGGGACAAGTTGCACTTTCCAATGCCACCATTTAATATTGCATATGATGTAGTGGGAAGCGGGAAAAAAACTTCCAAACTAGGTAAAATTGCAAAAAAACGCTATTCTGCCACAGTTTTACGTTTTTTTTAAATTTAGATCTAATATGTTTATAGATATCTAATATGTTTGGTTTTTCTTGCGTTTTGATAGTGATAAAATAATTATAAAGTTGGATTTTTTTTTTTTTTCATCGCCATATTTTGACTCCTACAACTTTTTGGTATTTATGTGAAGGGAGCTGTATGCGGTCTCATTTTTTGTGGGGTGATCTGAACTTTTCATTGACACCATTCTGGGGTGTGTAGGACTTTTTGATCACTTTTTATTTAATTTTTTTTTTTTAATGTAAAAAAACAGTGAATCGGCCATTTTGACGCTTTTTTCCATTTTGCTGTTTTCCGTACGGGAAAGAAATTTTTATATTTTTATAATATGGGCGTTTTCGCACACAGACGATACCCATGATGTGTATTTTTTATTTTTTTACTACTTTTATTTTTATTTTTAATTAACTTTATTTTTTTTTTTTTACACTTTTTATAGTTCCCATAGGGAACTATAACAAGCAATCATTTGATTGCTCATATCATAGACTCCAATGCACTAGCATTTGAGTCTATGAGGATTTTAATGCTTTCCTATGGAGCCCTATTACAAAGAAGGGATCCATAGGAAAGTCTATGCAGCAGCCTCCTGTCATTCACTCTTCCTCCGATCGCCACACGGGGGAGCCGGAGCAACACCGGAAGCACACGCTTCTGGTGTTTTAAGCCCTCGGATGCTGTTGTCAGGATTGACCGAGGCATCCGAAGGGTTAAATGTCCGCGATCGGCATTACTGCTGGTCACAGACATCAGCTGCGGGCATCTGCTGTATAAATCAGCAGTTCACCCGCCGCCATGACGCCCACTCTGTTCAGGAGCGGGCGCCATATTTAAACATTCGCCCAGCTCCGTACTAATACGGCGCTGGGCACGAAGGGGTTTAAATAACCCAAAATGTGTGGCATGAGATTTAAAAAAAAAAAAACACAAAAAAGGAAACTTGATTTTCTGATATTGTGTCACAAGATGTCTATAATATATGCCTTTGTCACAAATTGCAATCTGCCTGGTTTTGCTACCGTGTTGCAATATTGTGTCCATCATCATTAAAATCAAGTTCAGAAACCTGTCTGTATTTTTTGTCGTATTATTTCGAAGCTTGCCAAACTTCATTTTTATTCTTGCTATTCTTGTTTTGTGTTCACATTAAAGTTGCAAACTCATAAAAGTTTTCAATCCCAACCATGTGAAGAGGTAACTTGACCTTTGTCGGACAGCAAGAATTCACTCCATACTAATTGAGCGGCAACCAATCTCTCTTTTCATTCTCTATGATTTACTCTAAGTAAGATGAAAATGGAATGTTTCATCTCACTGCATCTTGCGGCTGCATAAACAAAATTTACATCAACTTCTATCCAAAGATATGTATGACCAGCAAATGGGGTTCTTTTAAATTCATGATCAAGCTTCGGCCCCTGACTGGCAATCTGCTTTACGATCATTTAGCATCACTTTCAGACTCATGCATATGTTGAATTTCTTACATTTATCTCCCAGATATTATGTTGATACAATCTTTTCCTTATATCTTTTTATCTTCCTTCCTCTAAATACCATCATGCCTACAAAAATATTATTTATTTCCATAATATAAAACAATAAAAAATGCCCTGGTCCTGAGGTGGCTGCTGAAATATTCCACGTAAATAGGCATCTGTAATTACGGATATAATAATAAATCATCCCAGTTGTATAAATGTGCATGGTTGAATGCAAATGATTTGCTTTATTTTTTATGTACCAGATTGGCTTTGGATCCAAGGTCAACTTGATGTTTTGTTCTACAACTGAACTTGAAAGAAGCTTTGAAAATAAAGAGAATATAAAAATTAAATTTAGCGAAAAACAGAGATACAAAAATCCTTCAAGGCATTTAAACCACATTCCAAATAATCTTCTTATCAGAGACAAGTTTAATATTTTCAGCAATTTGTGCTGCAGTAGCTCTTCGGTGGTATCTGAGCAGACAGGCTAGATGTTATATACTTACCGGTCTGCCCTGTTATGACGGGGCAGGACACAAGGCGGACATCACCAGACTGGTACTAAGGCCTAGCGTTGCAGCAGGGTCATGAAGTTCAAAGATCAATTAGATCCAGTGCTGGTGACCTAGGCGTGCTGGGTCATGTGACATACAGGACCTACCAGATTCTGAGCTCCACACACAAGCAGCGGGGTACTTAAGCAGGCTTCTGTCTTGAGCAGTTTCCTGTGATTAATGTTACACTGACCCTCACTAACTACTGTTACTATAGGTATTCCAGACTCTGACCTGGCTTGTTTTTTCAGACTTTGCTTGTGGATTCTGATTTGGCCTCTGATTGACCTTCCTGATTTTGACCTTGGCTTGGTATTTATTTAGTTCACTCTGTTTTGATATTTCTGACCTCGGGCCAAATCTGACTTTGTTTTGCCTTACAAATTGGACCTAGTCCATTTATTGTTCTCCTCCTCGTTATCTACTTTTGGTACTTCTACAGCCTGTCTGTCTCTATGTTTATTATTTACTCCTCTGCTTTTTTCCTCTCAGGTCCCAGCACTTAGTTAAGAAGGGATTACCATATAGTTACGTGCCACTATCTACAACGGATTGTGCAAGTAGGAAGGGACAGTGGTATGGGAGATTTTCTAGGGTTCAAGGCTCCCTACTTTGACAGTAGACTTTGCAACCCATGCACATCAGTCAGCCTTGGGTGTCCATGATCATGTGATTGTTTCACCGGTTGTCCTTAGTTTGCTCTTGTTAGGTTTTATTATAGCTACTCCATACTGTCCTTGGAATACCCCAGACCTGCCATTATGGATATGCTCTGACTTTGCTGTCCAACACAGACAGATTGGCTCTTGTCAGTGTCATTCAAAACGTTACATTTCCCAATTTTTCTTGCTTCCCACAAACCAACTTTAAGAACTGAATGTTGACTTGCCTCCTTTTATATCCCACTCCTTGATAGATGCAATTTTCACCAGATACTCTAAATTTTATTCACTTTGCTTGTTTTTAAAGTTAAGGTTAAACGGTGTATATCAATATAATACATTTTAGGCTAGGGTAAGGATCAGCAACCTTCGACACGCCAGCAGTTCTGAAGCTACATACAACTCCCAGAATCATCCTTTCACTTCGGTGGGAGTTACAGGAACAGCCTATAAAGTGTGCATGCTGGGAATGGTAGTTTCTAGAGATGAGCGAGCATGCTCGTCCGAGCTTGGTGCTCGTTCAAGTATTAGGGTACTCGTAAGTGCTCGCTGCTCGGACGAGTATCTCGCCATGCTCGAGGAAATAACAACTTCCGCATCGTGCTTTTTAGGTGCCTAAAAACACAGCCAATCACAAGCCAGGAGACTCTGCGTTACACCCAGCATCACGTGGGGCCCTTACATGTCGATAGCAGGGGTTGGCTGGCCTGATCAGGTGACCCTGAAATATACTACCGACTGGCCGCGGTGCTCGGCTCAGATGCCGTCTGGATGTATTTGGGATAGAGCTGCTACGTTTCAGGGACAGTGTTAGGGCCTGCATTTAGTTCTCTGGCAGGGATCACCCACAAAGAACCCAACAGCCCTTCTAAGGGCTAGAAGACATTTTTTTTTTTGTCGCTTGGCTGGCTGGCACTAATAGTGCAGCTATCGCCATGTATAACCCCCTTTTATTTTTTTATGTTATATCTCAGTGATAAAAATCCATTGCACACAGCAGTGTGGAACCATTCTGTGTGTCACAGTTCAGTACACTCACTATTTTCTGTCCAGGTGACACTTTCTGTATGTCACAGAATACAACCAAGTCATTTGCTGCCTGTCACGTGTATGGCTTGATCCCAAAAATCTCTGTGCGACATTTGTCTGGGTCGCAGTCTAAATAGGTACCGTCAGTAGGGTGTCAGTTAGCTCTACGATAGGTTCTGCACGTCACGTTCCCAAAAAAACAAAAATCCAAAACAAAATATACCAAAAAAATAGTTTTTTTGTTGTTTTAGCTGAGTGATACAAATCCATTTCACACAGCTGCGTGTAACCTTTCTGTGTGTCACAGTTCAGCACACTCACTCCAAACCGTATATTCTGTCCAGGTGACACTTTCTGTACGTCACCGAATACAACCAAGTCATTCGCTACCTGTCACGTGTAAAGCTTGATCCTAAAAAATCTCTGTGCGACATTTGTCTGGGTCGCAGTCTAAATAGCCACCGTTAACAGGGTGTGAGTTAGGTCTCCGATAGTTCCTGCACGTCACGTTCCCAAAAAAACAAAACTAAAAAAAAAATAAAAAAAAATATAGAAAAAAAATTAGTTTTTTTGTTGTTTTAGCTGAGTGATACAAATCCATTTCACACAGCTGCGTGTAACCTTTCTGTGTGTCACAGTTCTGCACACTCACTCCAAACCGTAAATTCTGTCCAGGTGACACTTTCTGTACGTCACTAAATTAAACCAGACTGAACAAGTTTGTGGGTTTCAGTACACCAGGCCAATTTATTTTATTTTTTTTATAGAATACACTTATATACAGAAAATGTTGAACCCCAGGGCTAAGGGTCGAGGACGAGGGCGTGGGCGTGGGCATTCAATTACTGCAGGGGGCAGAGGCCGTGGTCCTGGGCAGGGTGAGACAGTACCTGCTGATGAGGGAGCTGTGGAACGCCGCAGAGATGCACTCCCTAGCTTCATGTCTCAACTTACAGGGACACGTGGTAGAGGACTGTTGAAACCACAACAGTGCGAACAGCTGATGTCGTGGATTGTGGATAATGCTTCAAGTAATTTGTCCACCAGTCAGTCTTCCACGCAGTCCACCCACGTTACCCAAGGGAGCACTCCTCTGGCTCTTCCACCTCAACCTCCTTCCCCCCAGTCTGCCCCCTCCCAGGAAAATTTGGAATGCGAGCCGGCATACTCTGAGGAACTGTTTTCTGGACCCTTCCCAGAGTCACAAACCACTTCTCAGGTTGCCGCTGACCTCTTTCCCGATGCCCAAGTTTTCCAACTGTCGCAGTCTGTGGGTGATGATGATGACAATGACAATGTTGAGTTAGTGGAAGAAGTTTGTAAAGAGGTGTCGGACGATGAGGAGACACGGTTGTCAGACAGTGGTGAAGTTTTTGTAAGGGGAGGAATTCCGAGAGGGGAGCAGACTGAGGAATCGGAGGATGACGAGGTGACTGACCCGAGCTGGGTTGATATGCCGAGTGAAGACAGTGCTTCTGAGGCGGAGGCGAGTGCTGCACCAGAACAGGTTGTAAGAGGCAGTGGTGTGGCCAGAGGGAGAAGCAGGGCCAGAGCTGGTGC
Source organism: Rhinella marina (assembly GCA_900303285.1). NCBI lineage: Eukaryota > Metazoa > Chordata > Amphibia > Anura > Bufonidae > Rhinella > Rhinella marina. Next base: position 40,687 of record ONZH01016385.1, read on the forward strand.
ATCAGCAGCAACTGTTTCACGTAGTGAAGCTCCCGTGGCGAGGCCTAGATGTTCGCATGTCTGGAGGTTCTTTAAAGAAAGTGAGGATGACCGACGGACTGTGATGTGCAACCTGTGCCACACCAGGATCAGCAGGGGTGCCACCACTACTAGCCTAACCACCACCAGCATGCGCAGGCATATGAGTGCTAAACACCCCACTCAATGGAACCAAGGCCGTTCACCACCTCCTGCGGGTCCCACCACTGCTCCTTCCCCTGTGTCACTCACTGCCTCTGCTAGTCAACCCCCTGCGTCACTCGCTGCCTCTGCTACTCAACCCCCTGCCCAGGACCCCGGCACGAGCGCCTCCCGCCGGAAAACCACACCTTCGCCTCCACAATCCTCCACAGTGTCCACCAACGTGTCCCAGCGCAGCGTTCAGCTGTCTTTACAGCAGATGCTGGAGCGCAAGAGGAAATACAGTTCCACCCACCCACATGCCCAAGCCCTCAACGTCCACATCTCCAAATTGCTTAGCCTGGAGATGCTGCCCTATAGGCTGGTAGAGACCGAGGCCTTTCGCAATCTCATGGCGGTGGCTGCACCTCGGTATTCGGTCCCCAGCCGCCACTATTTTTCCCGATGTGCAGTCCCAGCCCTACACCAGCACGTGTCACAGAACATCATCCGTGGCCTGACCAACGCTGTTTCTGAGAAGGTCCACCTAACCACAGACACGTGAACAAGTGCTGCCGGGCAGGGACACTATATCTCACTGACGGCACAGTGGGTTAACTTGGTGGAGGCTGGGACTGAGAATGACCCTGGGGCCGCTCATGTACTGCCCACACCGAGGATTGCGAGGCCTACCTCGGTCACGGTCTCTCAGACGTACTATGCCTCCTCCTCCGACCCCTCCTCCTCCTCCACCTCCTCCTCCGAATTACCATCCGTGGGCACGGTGCCTTCAGTCGGTAGCTCTAGGCGCAGCAGCAGTGCCGTGAGTAAGCGCCAGCAGGCGGTGCTTAAACTGCTGAGCTTAGGTAACAAAAGGCACACCACTCAAGAGCTGTTACAGGGCATCACGGCGCAGACCGATGTGTGGCTGGCACCGCTGAACCTCAAGCCAGACATGGTTGTGTGTGACAACGGGCGTAACCTGGTGGCGGCTCTGCAACTCGGCAGACTGACACATGTGCCATGCCTGGCCCACGTGTTCAATCTCATAGTTCAGCGGTTCCTCAAGACATACCCCAATCTGTCTGATTTGCTCACCAAGGTGCGCCGCATCTGTGCGCATTTCCGCAAGTCCACCACAGATGCTGCCAATCTCAGGGCAGTGCAGCGCCGCCTACAACTGCCCGCTCACCGACTGTTGTGCGACGTGCCCACGAGATGGAATTCCACATTAAACATGTTATCCAGAGTTTACCAGCAGCGCAGAGCGATTGTAGACTGCCAGATGTCAACTTCCACAAGAACTGGTAGTCAGGTCAGTCAGATTCCTCAAGTCTACAATGAGGAGTGGACGTGGATGTCTGATATCTGCCAGGTGTTGAGCAACTTTGAGGAGTCAACACAGATGGTCAGCGGTGATGCCGCCATTATCAGCCTCACCATCCCGCTGCTTTGCCTGTTGAAAAACTCACTGCTCAGCATCAAGTCGGATACTTTGCGCTTGTCACAAGAGACGGTGGAGGAAGATACGTCGCTTGATAGCCAGAGCACCCTCCGGTCTGTTTCTCAGCGCGTATCGGAGGAGGGGGATGAGGATGAGGAGGAAGAGGAGGAGAATGTCGGCGAGACAGTAGAGGGTACCAGTGCTCGGTCCTTAACTCTTGAGCGTGTATGGGCTGAAGAGGAGGACTTGGAGGAGGAGGAGGAGGAAATGGAGAGTCAGACCAGTGAGGAGAGGGAATTCTTGCGTGTTGGGACTCTGGCGCACATGGCAGACTTCATGTTAGGCTGCCTATCCTGTGACCCTCGCGTTAGAAGAATTTTTTCAAACACCGATTACTGGGTGTTCACTCTCCTGGACCCACAGTACAAGCAGAACCTTTCCACTCTCATCCCTGCAGAGGAAAGGAGAATGAGAGTGAATAGATATCAACAGGCCCTGGTGCACAAGCTGAAACAATTCTTCCCATCTGACGCCGCTAGCGGCAGAGGGCATGGTTCTGTGGGCCAAGTAGCGGTGGAGAGGAGGCGAGCAGGCAGCTTGTCCAGCACTGGCAGGGGAATGCTCTCCAAGGCCTTTGCCTTTTTTATGTCACCCCAGCAAGACACTGTCACCTGTCCCCAGTCTAGACAGAGTAGGGGGGAGCTATACAGAAAGATGGTGAGGGAGTACCTAGCTGACCATACCAAGGTCCGTAGCGATCACTCTGCTCCATACAACTACTGGGTTTCAAAGCTGGACACGTGGCCTGAACTGGCGCTGACGCTTATTAAAATGAATAAAGCCTGGATTTCACCGGAATTCAAATTTCCTCCGGGGGAAAGCAGCTAAAGATTTAAATAACTTATTTATCCGATTACTCTTCTCTACTCCTCCTACTCCTCCTCCTCCTCCATATCGTCTTTGCCTAACGCTGACCCAAAAAACGCCATTTTTTAGAGGTCCAACTGGCACTTTTTTACCACAATTTTTCAGGAGGGCCCCCTACAGGCCCTCTCTCCAAACAATTTTTCCGGAGGTCCACCTACAGGCCCTCTCTCCAAACAATTTTTCCAGAGGTCCACCTACAGTCCCTCTGTCCAAACAATTTTTCCGGAGGTCCACCTACAGGCCCTCTCTCCAAACAATTTTTCCGGAGGTCCACCTACAGGCCCTCTCTCCAAACAATTTTTCTGGAGGTCCACCTACAGGCCCTCTGTCCAAACAATTTTTCCGGAGGTCCACCTACAGGCCCTCTCTCCAAACAATTTTTCCGGAGGTCCACCTACAGGCCCTCTCTCCAAACAATTTTTCCGGAGGTCCACCTACAGGCCCTCTCTCCAATTCCAGTTTCCAGTTTTATTTGAGCAAACTGCGTAAATTATTATTTTTGGGATAGGTGTGAAAAATAATATTACCTGCGTATCTATATTGCCCAACATTGGATACAGTAGCAAGTAGAAGACCAAACACATGCTGCCAACAGGGTTCCGCAAATTCCTGGTCCACCCGCAAATTCCTGGTCCACAATGTCAAGGAAGTCCAGGTTCTGTTGATGAGCAACAAGTCCTTCTGTGCTGAAATCGCCGACAACGTCTCCATCTAAGAACCTAAAGACCATTGTGAAGAGAGCGGCACAGCTCGCCTTCAAAGTGACGAACCCCAACGCCAGACTGCGCAGAGAAGATAACGAATAAATATCTCTGTGGTTATTTTTGCTAAATAAAAGTTAAATAAACACACAAAAAACTGATCTGTTCCTGTGCCTGATCCACCCAAGTTGAATCTGTCCCATGATGAGAAAGTCCCCCCAAGGAGTCCCCACTGTAACTTGCTTCCCATACAACTACCTCACCCCCCGACACCTGTGTCTCGCCATTGTCCACCACCTCCTCAGACAACACTGGTAAATCCCCACTGTCAGCACACGGAAACAGCAAAAGGTCTTGCGAATTGGGGCAGAGAATGTTCTGGGCTAGCACATCAGGGAAGGGGTGACTATGGGGTTCCAGGGAGTACGTGACCACATGCAATATCCATTTATAAGTCATGCCACACTTGATCGAGCTCATAATTGACAATTGCAGCGGTTGATGCTAAATTTTTAAGTTGGGGTCCTGCGTCGTCATTCTAACTACATCCGGCTGTTGTCACCACCACACACGCTAGCCCAGGGGGCACTCCTCTGGCTCTTCCAGCTCAACCTTCTTCCCCCCAGCCTGCCCCCCACCTACAGGCCCTCTCTCCTTTGGTTCTTCTTTTATTTCCCTCCTGACCTGTGATAGGCAGAGCATGGACACGTCCCCTTAGCTGCAGTGGGAAAGACACTCCCTTGGCCAGAGCAAGCTCTTTTTCCGTTTTCCGTGGTCGAAAAATCCATGAAATATAAGGTCCCAAGATAGGGGACGTATACGGTATTAAACTGAGAAGAATCGATACCATACTGGTACCATACTGGTTGATGCAACAGTTTTTCCAAATCCATTGCGGCTGTTGTCACCACCACACACGCTAGCCCAGGGGGCACTCCTCTGGCTCTTCCAGCAAAACCTCCTTCCCCCCACCTACAGGCCCTCTCTCCAAACAATTTACCCGGGTAGGGGACGTATTAGATATTGTACTGATTTTTTTTTAGATCTTCTTTTAATTGCCTCCTCCGATAGACGGGAATCAAACCCGGGTCAACTGCTTTGGAAGCAGCTATGCTCACCACTATACCACCAACAGCCACAGCAACTGATAAGAACAGATACTAAACTTGATGTCAGCTGCAGTGCCAGCATGAGCAGTGGTGTCACCTGCAGGCAGTGATGGACCTTCTTTGCACCTAGTTGGGTGCTTCCCTAACATGTGATGGGTATTTGCATCGCCTTTTTTGGTCTGGGTGAGCACAATTGCCATGAGGGTAACCACCAGGCTGTTGCCTGAGAATTTGGGGTAATGGTGGGATTAAGCAGCCTCAGAGGCATCCATGCATGCTGCCCCTGCTGTTTCCTGTCCATTTCCGTGGTGTTTCCATCATTTTCTGAGGTTTCCAGGTTTTCACCCAGCCTTCCCTAGGCAGAGCCTTGGTCCCCTGCAAAAAATGCTCGAGTCTCCCATTGACTTCAATGGGGTTCGTTACTCGAAACGAGCACCAGAGCATCGGGAAAAGTTCGACTCGAATAACGAGCACCCGAGCATTTTAGTGCTCGCTCATCTCTAGTAGTTTCACAAAAAACTGGAGTGCTGAACATTGCTGATCTTTAGGCCAGGGCTTCAGGAATATATTTACACAATTTGCAAAAACTTGGCATGCCTAAACTTTTATGGAGTGGCAGAACTCAACCGTCACACTTTACAACCCCTAGACAGCTATTTCAGGCTTCAATTTTTGAGATTTCAACAAATTCACATAATTTGCAAGCATGACATTTATTGTTAGTTCCCCTTTAAGTTTGACAGTATACTTTTATAATATCATCTATTAATAGTATAGTCTCTAATTCTTCTAAAGTTTAAACTATTTTTATGAAACTCATTGATTATATTATTCTAATGCAGAAATACATGTAAATGCCATCTTCCCTGCTTTTCCATTCCACAGCACTTAGAACATTTTAAAGTTGAAATTAGCAATGCAAATACATCTCAACAGCTTTTAACTGTTTAATATTGATTGTACTTACTTTTTTTCCAAATATGATAGAGCAGCATGGCCCAGACAAGTTTGCAAGTTTGACTGTGAGAATTCAAGATTGCTCTGGTGTTGTTGTTGATTGGCAGAGTCTATATAATATACAGATATAGCCATCTTTAAAAGGGTTTTGCAAGATCTTTTTATTGAAAGGACAGGTCATCAGTATTTAATCTGTGGGAGCCCATCACCCTGGACCCCCCTGTCAATCAGCTGTTTGAGAAGGCATCGGTGCTCACAGTAGCACCATGGTCTTCTCACAGCTTTCCCTAGGCCATGTGTAGTCAGATGTAGCTAAGTTAAACTGGATGGTTAACGCATTAAGCAAGAAATGGTTAATTAACTTTTTTAATGGATTTTCATTGCTTTACGTGTTATCAGAGTCAATTTTACCGTAGCTTGGCTACATCTATTGTTGCAGCTGAGCCTCATTGAAGTGAATGGGGCTGGGCTGTGATACCAAACACAGCTGATATACAATGGTGAGTGGGGAGACGGCCACGGTGCTACTGCAAGTTCTGGTGCCTTCTCAAACAGTTAATTGATAGGGGTCCTGTGTGTCGCACACCATCCGAGCAGATACTGATTAGTTATCCAGAGGAGGGTTCATCAGTAAAAAGATCTTGGAAAACCTCTTTAACGTGACAGGTATAACAAATTAAAAACACAGTTGCAGCAAAATTTAAAGTAATACTTATATAATTTGTGCCAGGTTAGAAACATATCCCCTATTCAAAGAATAGTGGATAAGTAGTAAATAGATTGTGGACAAAACAGAACTGAATAGAACGGAATGCTCCAAAGTGCAGAGACCAAACCGCAACATGTTGTGATTTGCTTTCCGTCCTGGGATGAAGAGCAAGACATGCAAGACAAGCAAGTCATGACTCCTAGTGCAAGTCAATAGGGACGGATCTGTTTTCTCTGACACAATCTGACACAATCAAAAATGGATTCATCCTCCATTGACTTTCAATTAAGTTAATGACGGATCCGGCTAGGTGATGTTAAAGATAATACAACCAGATCCTGTTTATAATGGATGCAGATAGTTGTATTATCAGTAATGGAAGCATTTTTGCTGAACCCTGTAGGATACAGCAAAGACACTAGTGTGAAAGTAGCCTAAGAGGTTATTTTATAACATTGTTTTTTTTTTCATTTTTTACAATGGTTGGCTATCCCATTTTAAAGGTAATTTGTCAAAATGATCCTGGACTATTATTTGATATGATAAAAGAGCAGTACTGAAGATAAGTGTCTAGATCGATATTTTTTACGAGTGCCTGCTTGTTTTCATACCTGCAATAGGGGTACAGGGAGGAGCCAAGTCAATGCACATTGACTGTTCCATATAGCTCATGCTGGTGGGAAGGTACTAGTTCTGCAGAGAGTGACGTGCCCCCATCATTCTTTTCACAGTAGGGGTTCTGGTGGTCAAACCCCCAGCAATCACACTGACATCAATACATTTTTAAAAATTATTTAAAAATTATATTTAAACATGAGGTCTCTCTTGTAAGTAACCTTATAATAGCATATAACAATAACAGAGAACTGGAGAACATTGTATCATTTGTCTGTGATGTCATTTGTTTTATTCTCAGTTCTGTTCTAAGACTTTAAATTCTGCTTTGTACAAAACATTTGGTCGGGTAAGACATTGACTAAATGAACTAACAGAAAATCCATATCCTGTTCTGCTGACTCAGATTCGAGACAACCAGTCCAACGTGTTGACGTTTTCTGGATCACAAAACAATTGAATCTATTGTTAAACCTTTTTTTTTATTTAAAGAAATAATAAAGATAAAGGACGTCTCAATACACTTTCATTTACTTTCTTAACTGGAGCTAATCCCTTCCCTTGCTTTAGCTAGTCAGAAAATTAGAATATGTTGCTGATACTGTATATGAGGGTAAATATTAAAGAGCTATCCTTTATTAAAAACACATGGCTATTTTCTTCCAATAGCAGCACCCTCATTGTCCATGTGCTGTGTATAGTATCGCAGATAAACTTTGTTAATGTGAAGGGCAGTGAGCTGAAATACCACACACAAGACATGGACAACTCATATCCAGCCAGTGGATCCATCTAAAACTGTTTTATGCCCTATAAATCCTCTATTATGGCTATATACCCTGGTTGCACCAACTCTGAGAAGTTCTTAGGCCTCATTCACACGTCAGTGAATCATCACATATACCCATTCATTTGAATGTGTTTGTTCACACATCAGTGATTTTCCAGTGACTATGGGTCAATGGACAAATCATGGAGGCATGCACCTCTTTAGTCTGTGATGCAGATCAAACACGCCTATCAAAGTCAATGATTCTGTGAAAATTACTGATGCTATCCATGTTCTGTCAGTGGTTTTTCATGGACTATTGGTAGGAGATACTCTGGAAATTATTTTTCAGCTAAGGAGTAGTGAATTCAGATGACACATGGAGGGCAAAATACAGAAACACCGGTTCTTCACGGATACCTTCTCAGATGATACATGAACAAATTTTCCACAGATGCCAAACAGACATGGAAATGTGAACAAGGTAAATTTGGGAGCAAATTTGGATGGTAAAATACCAGTTTTTCAAATTTCACACTAAAATGTCTACAAATTTTTACAAGCTCGTCATTTCTTTTTTTTCCGCATTTAAGCTGTATTTCCTTCTTTATATTTTTTGTTAAATGTGGTTCTCTATCATTTCTAAAAGTTGAATGTGACTCGCAAAGTAGAAAAAAGTTGTGGACCTCTTCTTTACAGTTTAGAGCCATTTTGGCTCACCACAGGACTCTTCATTATATAATAAAATTCTAAGAGAGAGATCCATCCTGGACTGAGAGGGCGGAGGACAACAAGCATACAAGAGAATCTTCCTCTGGCCAAGGTTCTGACATAGATATGGACCCCATGAGTCAAGCAGTACAAAACCCCATTTGAAGCTGATTTTGAACCAGTCCATTGATGCTTTGGGCAACTCTTATTGGCTTTATTCACAAATACCAATATATTTTATTGATGATGTGAGTGTGGGTGCAGTGATACTGCCTAGTTTAGCATGTTCAGTATAGATTGATGCTAGTACCTTCAAATAGTTTGCTTTGGTGGGGCGATGGGGCACCAGCCCATAGCTCAAGCTCAAGCTCCAGCTCTATTGGTAATGCATAAGTTAGGGCTTTGCAAAGTAACTGTATTTAATACACAAACACATCCATGTGAGAGCTGCTTTCTCTTCATTACACTACACATCGTCTCCCATGCAGCAGTAAGTACTTGCTCTGTGCCAGTGAATGGAATGAGTATTTTTAATTACACTTGCTTCCGAGATGACAGGCAGTGTAATGAGGAGGAAGCAGCAGTGCTCGAATGGAGCGCTGCCTCCTCTTTACGCAGCTTTTCGGCGGGAGAACCTGGTGTCTGACCATCACCAATTAGATATTGATGACCTACACTGCGGATAGATTATCATTATATAGTACTGCACAAGCCCTTTAATGACAAATTTCCTTCAAAGCATACCTGTAGTTTTTTTAAAAAATGATATGTCTCAGTAGTAAATAGGCATCAAAGGGTTTGATCGTGGTGGTCTGATTTCTGATCCCCCCCCCCTTTGATAACTAAAACAAAGAAATAGGAGAGCTCACATAGAGTCTCTCTAAATTGCTGAAGATTGACTGGAGACAGGCTCATAGACTCTTTATTGAGCCCGACTTTGAAAAAAGTCTTTGAGCCCATCTCCAGTCCATCTTCAGCAGTAAGGACAGACTTTGTTCTACACTAGCATTTCTATCTCCTTGTTTTCAACACCAGAACTCCAACCAATCAAACCTTTGATATGTAACTGACTACAGGGAACTCCCCTTGTTCAGAACCGGCACATCCATTTCAATGTATAACTGGACCAACCTTCCTCTGGCATTTATAGCTAGTCATTGAGGGTTCAGGAACTGGGTCTACAGCATGTTGATCGACTAATCTCAAGGGAACACTTTCACAAAAGGGCTACTTTCATGAATAGGAATAGCAATGCAACATTCCATTTCTATAACCCATTGCCTGTGGTATGAATAGACTATTATAGTGAAAAGTTCAATGTCTCAGTGAGAAGTTAAGCTTGTCATTTTCTTGTATAAATTAAACATACTTGCAAGTATCATTTGCTCTGGTTTCCAAAGTGGAGGATTTATAATTTCTCTACCCACGATCTGCTGCTGCTTACTGTGACTAGCATGTGATTCTTTTCCAGGGGCACCCTCAAGAAGCCAGAAAACAACAGAACAAAGATGAGACCCAGAAGGTTGAAACAGATGTCACTGTGTGGGATGTCTATCTTTATACTCCTAAGCCAGGCTGTGCTACAGACTCGAATTTTGTTTTAATGCATTGGGCTATGTGTAAAAGGGAAAATGTAGAGAAACTTTAAAATCTCACATATGATGTCTGCAAATTTATGCCTCACCAGTCACTTCATCTGTATATGATCTATTAATAAGTTCCTCATGTGGATGTGTCTGACTTACATTACTTTAGAACAAGTTTCTCTAAATTGTTTAATATTTTTTTCACTATTGAATAGTAAAGCTCTGTTTTGTCCCATATCTTGCTCTATTGATTATGTCTACAATCAATGGCAATATACCTATTACTTTAGTATATAGAAATGTTAGCTGCAAGATAATAAAAAAGTTGTAGGTCAAGTCTATGTAATGACAACTACATCTTAAAAAAGTCACGGAACATGAATACACAATAATCCTTCTCCTCGTACAGAATTTTTCCCCCAAAAGGTTAGCCACTTTTAATCTGACCTTATTTCTTAAAGGAACAATCCAGGGAAAATTGACACAGTGTGAGCCTGGTCTAAGGGGGGTGGAACATGACACAAAATTTTCCTCTTTGGTACACTTTGACTTCCTATATTATTTATTGGACACTTCATTGTGAGCACAGATGCAAAGTAGCAGTAACGGGGGAAGTAATGTTACCTACACAATGACACAGTGGATCACTTTTGCCTAAAGTCATCTTTAACTACTTGTAGCCTGCACACTGACTATAAATGCCTGGGCAATCCAAAGTTACAGTATTTCTGTAAAGATGCTCCTGAATGTCCTAAGATGGCAGCTGAAAGCTAACTGTAAAGCTGTAGGAGAGGGGAGTCTGCTGTCAGTGACAAATGGGGTATCCATAGAAAAGGCATGGGCTCTTTTACTGCACCTGCATTCTCCATGACTATATACATAGTGCTCAGTGAGTGGTGTGTATACAGATCTGGGTATGGAAATGGTGCCACTTTCCTGCTCCAGTCCCAATGATCAGGTGATCACTAGGGGCAGGGTAACTGCATGAGCTGCTGGGTCTTAGCAGACACAGATCAACTGTGCAACGAGGCTGTAAAGCTTTGTACAACCTCTCTGGGGTCTGTATTCCCAATGTAACTATGTCTTATATGTCAGCCCCAATTACAGAAGAAATCAGTAATGTAAAATACCTCCCCAAATGTCTTGATAGACCATATTGGGGAGAGGGGGGGCGGGCAAAGTGTAAAATAAAAAAATAAAAAAAATAAGATAATAAAAAATTATCATCACACACTACTCTGCTCTGTTGCAAATGACATGCAAATAAAATAAAGTGTCATGTATCACAAAAAAAAATTACACAAGTACTTGGAAAAAATAGGTTATGGCTTTCAAATACACATATCTGGACAGGAAGTGGGGTAAAAAACCTGGTCTTAAACTGAATAACAGACTAACTAAATAGCAAAAGATCTTGAATTTCCCCTCATGTGCTCACTTTGCAGTCTCTGGCTTCCCTATACAGATTTGTTCTATACAGTGTATACAGTCCATAGATCCATTTATATGCTTTTCCAGGGAAACTTTGGAAAGTAAACTGGGCCTAGAAAAAAATTAAAAAGCAACCCCCATGTTGTAGTACTATATATACAGAACAGAAGGTGTGTTAATGTGCAGCACCATAATATACAGGACAGGAGAAATGTCCCACATATGCCATTATAGGATAGGTGATAAATGCTGGGTCTGGGTCCCCACCATTTGAACCTTGAATGAATAGTAGTTCACGAGTGCCATGAATCTCATTCCACCTTATTAACACTGGAACTCTTTAAAGAAGAGTTTTCAGAGACCGGTGACCAAAAACATGTTATCTTCTTTGGGCAACCTTAATTGTTTGAAAATGAGGTCCCTGCTGGGAACCCCCGTGTTCAGCTTTGAAATAGCTGTTTGATTCTCATATGGCACCACCACAGGAGAAATTATGAATGGGTTTCTTATAAAGATGAGCAAATCTATCCTAAACTAATGAAATTCAACCAGAATGTTGTAGGTAAAATTTTTATGTTTTTTATGAGATTGGAGCACTTCCAACTTGGATAGAATCGATTCACAGTTCAGACCCAAATCAAACCTAAATTTGACTCAAAGCAAAATTGAATTTTGAGAGATTCTCTTGCCTCTAGTTTCTCCACATCCAGATATACTCTTTGCTGCTAATCTCCACTCTGGCAAAGATATGAGGATCCTAAGCAGATGACCCCTCCCTCCCCATCCCCATATCATATTTATCATATCATCATATCTAAGAATACCCTTGTGAATATATAAATGGGTCTTCCAAACAGAAAAAAACCCTTTAAATCAACAAATACAGTATATATTTCCAGCCTTTATGCCTAGCTATTACATTTGAAAGTTCAATCATATTGTAGGGGCAGCACGGTGGCTCAGTGGTTAGCACTGCTGCCTTGTGGCTCTTGGGTCCTGGGTTTGAATCTGACCAAGGACAACATCTACATAGAGTTTGTATGTTCTCCCCGTGTTTGCATGGGTTTCCTTCCACACTCCAAAAAAAAAAACTGATAGGGAACTTAGATTGTGAGACCCATTGGGGACAGTTGGATGCCAATGTCTATAAAGCACTGCAGAATGTAGTGGCACTATATAAGTGCATAAATAATAATATTGTGCTTCATTATAACATTTTTTCCATTTTTATTTTTTGTAAATATCTACGGAAAGCAAAATATTTATAATATTTTTTTTTTTTTTTAGTAATTATTCATATTTTTCCCCTAATGAAAGGAATGTAATAAAATATATTTCTTTTACCATGTACCATTCTCAGTTTAATTTTTCACTGGAGTAAAATAATTTTTATAGGGGCCTTGCAAGCAACAATATCTTAAATTAAAAGTTAATTTACTAAAAATTGTCCTGCATCAAAACAATACAGCAACATGTCTCTGGAGTACAATCCTCATTACTGCCACCGAGAGGAACCGGTTAATATAATATCAATGACTTGTTATGCTAAAAATAAAAAAATTAAAAAATGCAGCTAGTCTTTGTCACATTACTGTCACTGATATTACAGTTCTGCAATAATAAATGTACATTCAATTCGTATGCTTCTAGCAATTTTGCTGATTTAATGTGATAAAAGTAGAAAATTAATCTTGCTCATTGAAGAGCTGACATATGATTGGACTTGCTTCGAGCAAACCTGGCTCAGTCCTCTTAAAGTGAAAATAGGATTTAAGCAAGACTTGATGCATTTCAACTACTGCTCTTTTTTCTTACTTGATTCCTTTGTAAAACCATAATATACCATCAGCCATTTGTACTGGATAATGCTTTTACATGCAGGGTGAGTCTGTGAAATAACTGCAGGGCTAGAAGTGTATTATATTGGTGCCACGTAGGCTCAAACATTCAGAATGACAATGCTCTTGGCTTAAATAGATGTCACTTTATTCATTTACAGGTGTGAGGTCCTTACTAGATAAAAAACAGTTGATACCTTTAAAGTGAGTATCCACATTTTATCATCATTGTGTGCTTCTTGTATTCTCAATATGCCTTTATAGCTTTCTGATGTGTTTTTCTCATATACAGTTCCAGATCACCTCCATGGCCACAATGTTAAAGGCTATGGACACCTTTGGGGGCATTTTTTAATGATTGCATTTTACTCATTTTGAGCTAAAAATCTTTTTTTTTCAATTGTTCTTTATTAAAATGTTCAGCTGTTTCTAAGTTGCAAGGGTTAAAAATCAGTCTTGTTTGCAAGTTGTTATAGTCTGTTTTCTTTGAATCCAGGATGGCTCATGTAGAGCTCTTATTTCTGATCTGTTGACCTCATAAACACTGTTTTAAGCCATGTTGTTATCAGTTAGATAAGAATTGAGCCATATTGGGTGTTTATGATGTCAGAATATCAGAGATAAGAATTACAAACAAGCAGTCATAATTCAAAGAAAACAGACTGTAACACCTTGCAAACAGACTGATTTTTAACCCTTGCAACTTAGAAACAGCTGAACATGTTTAATGAAAAAAAAACATTTTTTTAGCCCATAATGTGCCCATAAAAGTTGCCTGAATGTGTCCATAGTGTATATATATATATATATATATATATATATATCTTTTCCTCAGAATAGCTCATCAATATCAGATTGGTGAGGAACTGACACCTGTTTCATCTGGCTCCAGAAACTATACAAACGATAAGCGGGAAGCACAAGGTTTTGTCCATTATGTAGTATATGTAGTAGCCATTACAGCACCAGAAACTACACACTGGACTGAGCCTTCCATCCATGGTGCTGCTTCTGGTGCAGGTAGCTACCCAAAACAGCTGATGAGTGGGGATACAATCTGTCTGACCACCACCAATTTGATATTATTGACCTATTAATGACCTATTTTAATTATACCCTGGATGAGGCAAAGTGACTTGTTGGTGCCCATTCTCTTTTCACCCAATACACATGGCACATGCCCTGATTCCCCCCAGGTATGCCACTATTGTATGCCATAACACTTTACACTTTACACTTTACACTTACTATAACCTATAGTCATATTTAATGGTGATCTCTTGGCTTTGTTGAAAATCTTACTGTGTGCTAAGGCTACTTTCACACTAGCGTTTTTAAATTCCGGTATTGAGTTCCGTTATAGGGGCTCAATACTGGAAAAAAAACGCTTCAGTTTTGTCCCCATTCATTGTCAATGGGGACAAAACTGAACTGAAGACAACGGAATGCTCCTGAAAGCATTCTGTTCCGTCTTCAGACCGGAGAACAAACCGCAGCATGCTGCGGTTTTCTCTCCGGTCCAGGCATCCGCACCAAGACGGATCCGGAATGACCCCCAATGCAAGTCAATGGGGACGGATCCGTTTGGTGTGGACACACCAGTAATCCGGATCTGTCCTCCATTGATTTCCAATGGGGGGTCATTCCGGATCCGGCTACATACATAGATACATACATACAGACATACATACATACATACATACACATACATACTCACATACTCCAGGGACGCCGGCAGCATGTCTTCACGCGCCTCCTGCGCGCAGCTATGACGCTTCCCCACTGCGCCCAGCAGAGGGCGCTGTGGGGAATCGTCATCACTGCGCGCAGGAGGCGCTGCTCCGGCTCCACACATGTATCAGCGTTAGCACGGATCCGTTGGCACCCTTTAGGTGCCGGATCCGTGCTAACGCTAGTGTGAAAGAGGCCTAACCTGTGGAAGAATGACAATGTGCTTAGTGATTACCACTCCATCATGCCACCGATTCCACCATTTCAACTCTGCTTACCTGATTGTGGGGACTAGATGAGGGCCCTTCTGCTGAGGTCCTGATTGAATGTTTTCCTAAATCCTCCTGTTCAGCTGCAATTACTAAAGATAGTTCAATTTATAGCATGACAAAGGAGTAAGTAGTGGGCAGACATATCTTCCCTTCACAGGTCAGTACACAGAGAGAACTGAGAGAACACTTTTGATATACATGAGATTGTGCCGTTAACAAAGGTGTTTTGTTTTTTTTTAATTTAGAAACAGCGCCACTCTGACCAATGGGATGTATTTAGTTTTGCAGCTTAGCCTCATGCAAATGAATGGGAAATGCAAATAGCAAAATGCTTTGTCACCAATTACTGTTTGTGGACAAGAAGGGTTGCTGTTTCTTGACAAAGTCTTGAGATATTTTATTCTTTTTTTACAACCTTCAAACAAACTTCAACCAAGTCTTCGAAATTACTTTTCAAGAAGGTAAATTTGGAAGTTGCAGGAAACTACAAGCTTCCTACCATGTCTAAAACACTGTTCATGTAATAATAGCATTTGATTAAAGAAAATTAAAAAAAAAGAAAATACAAATACAGCAGTTCCACTTTAGTGCAAGTTGGCTGCTGTTGCCTTATGTACAATCTAAAACTTTACACTTCAGTTTTTAAGTGGATTCTTTCTCTTTTTATGATCTAATCATAAGTTGTTGCTTTCAGCATTTGGAACAAAATAAGCACCACTGAGCAATTACGCAAAAATTATAGCTCAGTATAGTTTAACTGCTATCAGGTGCTTATGAAAATAACTAAGGACACTTTTCTTCTTGAATATCTTATGGCGGAAATTATCATCCCTGGTGAATGTATTTGTGATTGTAATTTTAGCATATATTTCCTGTAAAGAAAGGCAAAAAACTCTTTCAAGTCAAAAACCCACCATTTTCATGATGCATAGATGGAAATTAAAAAAACGTATGTTACTGGCAAGAGTATAAAAGATAATTAAAATTGGGAAAGAAAAATGCAAATACACATACAGCTCTGGTAGGGTATATCTTCAAATTTATATCCTATTATTGGTATTGAACATAAAAAAAAGGAATATAATCTACTTGTTTAATATAATTAGCATATCAAAGTGGGATGTATTCTGCTTAAAATCGGTATTAAAACTGTTTAATAAAACACTGTGACAGAACAATGTAATAAAGAAACTCTAGAAACTCTAGAAATAAGACAAAAATAGAAAAATATGTTTTTTTATCCTTTTATTTTTCAATGCAATTATTTTAGTTAAGAAAAGATATATATATATATATATATATATATATATATATATAGTTTTTATTATATTATTACTTTTTTACCTTATATTGTATTTTAATTTTATTTTTATCTTCTAATCTAAATATTATAGAAATTCTAAAGATATAAATATACTTCTTATTATTATTATGTTTATTTTAGCTATTTTGTTTGTTACATTTCCTTTTCTATTTGTTTTATTATTTTTATTTATTTATTTTTTTTCGATTTAAGCATGGCCATTTTCCAAGCTGTCAAGTGATGGATAGTCTCCAGGGCTGGGTTGTCATGAAAGGTAGAATCAAGCCAATAGAAAAATACAATGAGCTCGTGTAACAGGCCAGCTCATCCGAACAACTATAAAAGCCAGAGCATCTTCTCTAAAAGATATCTGACAGATTTCATTTGTCTTCCATGCAGACCTTGCCCTAATGTCACATGCCATGACTTCCCATCATTCCCTTTTTCTGTTCTACAGCCCCTCCTCCAGGTGATGCCTAGGGAGAGTTTAAAGTGGCAAAAATGCCAGGAGATTTTTTTCCAAATGAATTTGACTTTTATGTGTCTCTGTAATTCAGGAACCCAAGAAGGCATCAATTCCATTCCTCCTGCCAAACAGCTGTCACTTTGTTACAAAGTTGAATTTGTCACAGGGAAAAAAAATATTCACCACAGTCTGTTTAAATAAGTTAGAGAGCAGAATCTTTTCCCTGTTGCTTTTGCTGCAGCAAGCAAATGTATCAATCATTTTGTTCTGTAGAATAACTATTTATTATCTATGCGGGAGGCCACCGATTCAATCTGGGCCATGTTTGCAATGTCTCGTCACATACTCAACTATGTCATCAGTCTTTATCAATGAAATAATTCTCCTCCTGTCATCAGATCCTATTAATAAGACTATTTATTACCCCAGTAATTAATTATGACATGTAATCTGCTATTGGCATGACAGATAAATAGATGATGAATTGCCTACTTTATTGGACGTGTAATAGCTATTTAAGAATGTAGTGTGTTCTCCATCAAACTGGACCAAATAAACGATAAAAAGTTATCACCGTGGATATTTGAAAAGTCTAGAAGAATAATCCACAGTTGCATTTGTTACAAATGACTCTCATTGCTACCAAAAATCACCTTAACATTCTGCAAAGAAGAGAATGGAAATACAGAGGCAGCAGAGCATGGATGTCCACAGCTATCTGCAAAAAAATCATTTTGTGAACATTATGTGAAAGTCACATTTTATTGCAATCACAATGGACCAAAATAGATGTGAATGGAGGCTTTTAACACATGAGGAGCAAACACTGAATGTAAATATCATTTGCAGTAGATTACTTTGGTAATTCCAATGTGAAAGTCACGGAAGAGCGATTTTTGGATTGTGGTGGGAGGAACTTACAACTAAATAAAAATTAGGGTTGGGTTCACAAGAGGAGTAGCTAGGCCTTCATTAATCTGGAACAAATACTTAGTCTGGAACCCATCTCTAAAGCTTTTATTCATCACCATGATTCCACCTCTTCAGCTACCTTATCGCATAGAGGTCTTCACTTTACACATACCCCTAGGCCTGAGAACAAGCATGGTGGAGGAGTTGGCATCCTTATGTCTCTACAAGGCACTTTGCAGGTCATTCCTCCAGTACCATTGCTTATCTTCTCCTCATCTGATCCATACTGTCAAACTCTACTTACTGCCTTCCAGGTTCACCCCACCAGTTCCTGGATTACTTTCTACTTCTTTCCTATCCCGTTCTTCATGACTTTAACATCCCTCTCAATAACCAAACCTCTCCAGCTGTCTTCATTAATCTCTTCTCTAGGCCTGTCATAGCTCACTACTTCTCTTACAGAGACGACAATACACTTCATGTGGTCTACTTTTTGACTGTGTTCAGTTTATGACTTTACCAACTCTTCCCTACCATTCTCTGTCCACAACCATCTATCATTTACAACCAAGCACTCCTGCCCCTTTCAGGAGCCTCCTACATACTACACACACAGAAAGCTACACTCTATTAACATTCAGCTTGTATTGAATTATCCACAGTCATCATTGTCTCCGATCTCTGCCCTCTCCTGTCCTAATTTGGCAGCCAACCACTGTCCAATAATCAAAAATGCCTCTTTGACAACATAATGTAGGAAATAATTTCTCAGTCCCCTAGCACCATCAATCCCCTTCCCTCTCACACATCCCCATGCTTACTTTCATCATTTGACTCTGTAGAATAGGGAGTGTTATCAAGGATCCTATATTGCTCTTGCCCCATTATTTGCCCCAGTGACTATATTCCTTCCCACCTCCTGCAGTCCCTATCCCAGGCCATTACCACTCAACTAACTAAAAATATTCAACCCTTCAATCTCTTCTAAATATCCTCCCCTTTAAAAAAAAAAACATGGTCATAACCCCATTACTAAAGAAAGTTGTCCTTTTACCTGTCCTGCTATGCTAACTACTCTAATCTCCCCTTCTTATCCAGGAAACTCTAAAAAAAATTATAACAAAAATGAACACACAGCACTGCAGATTATAGTCCTGCTCCCAGCATCCATAAACCATATGTCCCCTATATCAAAATGGGGATGTGCACACTGTAGGGTGAGCATAGTCAGAGCATAGGGAGTCTGCAGGGACAGTGCAGGGACAGTGCAGGCTCTGTAATCTGAAGTTGAAGGCATTCATAAGAGACAGCCTACTTTGCATCAATCAATGTGTAAGGCACAGAGCTATCTAATTGAACAGTGACCACCTTGTTTAATAGATAACCAATTCCATTAGGCCTTGATTCTTAAACTGGGATGGATAACCTGTATAATTTAACTGTCATTGGGTGCCCACTTTGTTTAATAGATTAGCAATTCTATTATGACTTGATTATTATGCCTTGATTCTCAAATTGGGGTGAATAATCTGTCTTTTTTACTGTTATTGGAGTCCCCAACTTGTTTAATAGATAAGCAATTCCATTAGACCTTGACTCTCAAATTGGAGTGAATAATCTATTTTTACTGTTAGTGGGGTGCCCACCTTGTTTCATAGATAATCAATTCCATTAGGCCTTGATTCTCAAATTTCGAGTGAATAAGCAGTCTAATAGTCCTGTAATTGAGTTGTCCACATTAACCTTGAATAACTTATTTTACATATACAGTAACTGTTACTGTACAACATGTACAGCTAGCGTGAGCTGACAGGGTGGCAGCAGTGTGAAATCTGGAGCCAAACCGTGCCCAGAGTAGACCGTCTGGTACGCAGGAGCCTACCTGTCTGGAAACAACTAGTGATGCACAGCTTAATAAAGGCAGCAGCAGATTAAAATACTATACTTGCCGGTATGGGAATTTTTCACCAAGTCGCCGGAAAACTTCAGTATGGCCATATGTAGGATCTGTGGGTAGTTGAAGCATGGCCAGAGTGCTAATGTTGGCACCATGGACCTGTATGAAAACATGGTGCGTCACCCTAAAGTGGCCTGGAAAAATTGTGGCACTGATGTGTAGTGGTACAGCCTGACACATCTGACCGGCAGCCTGTAGCCCTTCTCCAGCAGCCAGTGCTCCACCACCTCAGCAGAAGGGAGCTATGCTTCCTTGCCATTGTCTAGTGGTCCTGATGCTCCTCTTTCTTTTCCTACTGCCACCATCTTGGGCTGTTAACCCCCACCTGCCCACTCTATGACTGGGCCACTATGTTGACTGTCCATACTGTTGCCACCCACACCACTCTGTGACTAGGCCACTATTTTGACTCCTCTCATTGTTGCCACCCTCACGACTCAGTGACTGGGTTACTATGTTGACTCCTCTCACTGTTGCTACCCTCCCCACTCTGTGCCTGGCCCACTATGTTAACTCCTTTTGCTTCTAGTGTCCTTGTTTGGTGTTGTTGACATCACTGTTTATTTTATCTGTCTTCTGACCTGTCAGAAGAACCAAAAAATTAAAAACACAATGGATCCTGTCTTTAGAGCATCACATGGTCAGTATTTTGCACCAGAATTTAATCATGATTTGGAAGCCAACAGCAGGAGTTGGGTCAAAACACAGAAGATATGCAAGTTTTTCCATCAAGTGTCCTCTGTTTCCTGGACCCACTCCTGTTTTTGCCTTACAAATACCAATCAATTACTGACTGAATACTGACCGTGTGAAGGCGGATGCTCAAAAGACAGGATTTGTTTTTTTGGGGGTTGTTCTTCTGACAACTCAGAAGAAAGAAAAATTAAATAGTGATGTCAACACAAACTTATGGCTGATACCCTCCCCACTCTGTCATGGGGCCACTACTTGTATCATTGCCAGAACAGGTTTTCTAGCAATCTATGTTAAATCAGCAGATGGTATAAGAGACTGCTCTTTCACTCTATAGAACAATCTTGGGCACGGTTAAGTACATTATATCTAACGCTAACATTGACCTGTAAGGCTGACTTCAGTTATTTGATCAGTTAATTCCAGCAGTTACTGCATGGTGAGCCAAAATCAGGAGCCAATCCTACTCTCAAATAAGGTATCCTGAAAAGAACTGCACAGGACTAGCTATGCATGTTGCTGCAATGTACAGTGATGTACACTGAGATACATTCTCTGTGCAGACTAATTTAATGCACTTTGTGAGGAATTAACTTGGAACAAAGCAAATTTTTGAAAACTTCACTCATCTCATTATTATATAAAAAAATTATAATATTTTAGCTGTACAATGTGCTATTAATAAAAATAAATAAATTTAAAAAAGGTCAAAACAGACTGTTTTCTCCTTTTGTTTTTCAATTTACTGGTTATTTATCATGTATGGCTTTTAAAGACGCCAGTATGTACTTAAATAAATGAAAAATGTGCCTGATCAGGAAGGAAACGGTCAGGTGGGGTAGAGGGCCTGGGCGGAAGGCCTGGTATATGCCATGAATCCCAACCACTCTAACATAGTTCACTAGAAAAAAAAGTGTCAGTTTGTCTCCCATTGCCACAGATATCTTGACTATAATTGGCTTACTGAACTTGTCTTCATAGAAGACTAGAACTGACAAGACATAAGAAGGGTACAACACTTTATAATGCTATTTCCCCTTAGTTGTAGAAATTGTGGAGGGTGATTTAACAGTTGGTTCCCTGCAGCTGTTATGCTGTTAGTGTTTGTCATAAGTCAACCCTTTTAACCTTTCAAGCTTGCAGGTTGCAGAGGGATACTATGTGTTTTCCTATTTAACCCTGCCCTAGCACTGCATCTAAATCCCATAGCCATGGTAGTGCAATAGGTCCCATTATTATATTATTTATTTTTGGAGAAATATTTCACATCAGCATTTTTGCTGTACGGTTTTGAGATCCGGCAGGCAATCTTAAAACCACAGCAAAGTGCCTCTGTTCTAATAATACAACCATCTGCATCTGTTCAGAACGGATCCGATTATATTATATTGAAAATGAAGACAACAGATCTGGCACTGAAATCATTGATGAAATCAGATCCGGCACCATTGACTTACATGTTTTTTTGTGCCGGATATGACTTGTTCAGTTTACCATGCTGCACACAAAAAAAACGTTGCTTGCAGGAATTTTGTTTCCAGAATGAGAACACAAAATGGGATGGAATACATTCAGTTGTAATACGTAAATTCTGAGTTAAGAAAAGAAAATATTTGAGAACTTGTGTCTCTTGCAGGACTTATTTAGTATTCAGAATGATAAAGGGCTAGAAACAATTACTCTCACTTTGGAGGAAACAGATACCTGATTAATTTCAATGCTGTGTGTAATGCACCTTTTGCCCTGTGGGGGTGCTGCAGAATTACATTAGTCACTTAATGTTCTATTTCCTCTAAGGCATTACCCTTTATAGCTGATCACAATTAATCCCAGCTATGGGACCTCGTTGAAACACCTTTCTATAAAAAAAAACAAAAACAAAAAAAAAACAAAGGATTTTCGAAAAATTCTTTGAATATAAACATAAAAGCATATAAAGTGTATGTTTTGACCACCATTTCACATAGCAATTCTCTGCAAATGTAATTGCCAGGTAAGGCATCAACCATAAAATATTTTTCATTGCATCAGTTGACAGGTGCATGCAGTCAAGTGGACAAGTGGAAATGATGATTCATGTGATTCAAAAACAAAAATTCTAGGCCAATAATATATTTTCAAATC
Organism: Rhinella marina; assembly: GCA_900303285.1. Taxonomy (NCBI): domain Eukaryota; kingdom Metazoa; phylum Chordata; class Amphibia; order Anura; family Bufonidae; genus Rhinella; species Rhinella marina. The sequence continues at coordinate 63,101 of ONZH01016385.1, forward strand.
TGACCATCACAGATATCCCATAGGGGTTTCATCAAAGTAATGATACGTCTGGAATTTTTCTTCAAAGCGGAACTGGTTTGCCTCTTATTGAAAACGTTTCCTTCTTGCCTTCCTAAAGTCGGTATTTTGTATTTCTACTTTGCACCGGGTGACTAATTACTCAAAGGAAATAACCAGTGACTTTGAAAATGACTTTAGAATTCTTTTCAATGGTGTTTAATCAGGCATATTAGCATACCTGGGTAAGACCGGCTTACTCTATTTGATGTTCATGCAATTGCATATAATTTGTGCATTATTTCAGTAGAAAAAGTAGAACAATGAGCAAATGTTACAGTTCTGACCTTATTTGCACCAAGTTTTACATTCCTTCCAACTTTGACAAACACTTTCGCCATAGCACCTGACAAGTACACAAATCAATATTCACAAATTCCCAAACTGTTCCGATGACATCAGTGTCCTGTCTCAAGATTAATTAATTGCACTTACTTGTATGTGACTGTATTGTTGGATATTGATTCTGGAAGCAATGTATTAGTAAAATGACGGGAATTATGAAGAGCCTATCAAAGTGGGTTAGGAAATTTTTACAATGCGTTTTGCAGTGTCTGTTGAAAGTATAAGGGATGATTTTGCTCATAGGCTATTTAAAAAAAAAATACAGTACTACATGGTACACATTTCTTTACAGGCTGCCTCTGCATGGAATAATGCAGTGTACTATGCTATTTCATACAGTAAAAAAAGGTATAATGATGTACAGGGTTGGCCATTTATATGGATACACCTAAATAAATTGGGAATGGTTGGTGATATTAACTTCCTGTTTGTAGCACATTAGTATATGGGAGGGGGGAAACTTTTCAAGATGGGTGGTGACCATGGCGGCAATTTTTAAGTCGGCCATTTTGAATCCAACTTTAGTTTTTTCAATGGGAAGAGGGTCATGTGACACATCAAACTTATTAAGTATTTCACAAGAAAAACAATGGTTTGGTTTTAACATTGGTTTTAAATGCTGCCCATTGTGTTGGATTGTCAATGCAACCCTCTTCTCCCACTCTTCACACACTGATAGCAACACTGCAGAAGAAATGCTAGCACAGGCTTCCAGTATCGGTAGTTTAAGGTGCTGCACATCTCGTATCTCCACAGCATAGACAATTGCCTTCAGATGACCCCAAAGATAAAAGTCTAAGGGTGTCAGATCGGGAGACCTTGGGGGCCTTTCAACTGGTACATGATGATGTGTTTCCCTCTTTATGCACTGAAGCTGGCACTTTCCCTGAGTTTTTCCAGCAAGATGGTACACCACCACATTATGGGTGTCAGGTCCAAGCATTCCTAGATGAACAGTTTCCTGGAAAGTGGATTCATCGTCTGATCAGCAAGGATACAACACCTCTGCTAATCAGTTTTTCTACAGCAAATGTGAATTGGAGGAGTTCTATATTAACCAGCTCTGTCCATTGAAGCATGAAAAGAACTGTGTAGCCCTTGCACCGACATGTGGTGCAGGTGCTACTATATAACAGCTGCTCATCAGGAGTACAGGGAGTCAAACCCCCATAGATCAGATAGTGATGGCCTACAGTGAGGATGTCTTCAAGTGAGGCCAACACTTGTAAGGAGTTGAGAAACTACTACTTAAGTTTGAAGCCAATCCTTCCTGTTGGGGTTTTAGTTATGAAATACTGACATGTACCTAAAAGAGAAGAAATGAAGGAACCCACTGCTGGTTTACACTCAAATAAACTCATATATGGACACTAAGGATGCCGGAAATCCTTTTGTTACTCATTCATCCAGGATCTAGACCAACTGTTCTACAACTCCTGCCACACCTGACTTAGGTCCAGCTTACTTGCAAGTGTTGTGTCGGGTATCCAAGGCCTGAAGATAATGTTTTCAGACTGTGTTAAACTATATCTACTGAGCTCTGCTGTTTCATTGCCTCATAGTTTGCTTACCCTTGAACTTTTGGCTGACCTAATTGTTGCTTTTCATATTACTTTATTAGGTACACCTGTCCAACTGCTCGTTAACACTTAATTTCTAATCAGCCAATCACATGGCGGCAACTCAGTGCATTTAGGCATGTAGACATGGTCAAGACAATCTCCTGCAGTTCAAACCGAGCATCAGTATGGGGAAGAAAGGTGATTTGAGTGCCTTTGAACGTGGCATGGTTGTTGGTGCCAGAAGGGCTGGTCTGAGAGCCTTGTTGATGCCAGAGGTCAGAGGAGAATGGGCAGACTGGTTCGAGCTGATAGAAAGGCAACAGTGACTCAAATTGCCACCCGTTACAACCAAGGTAGGCAGAAGAGCATCTCTGAACGCACAGTACGTCGAACTTTGAGGCAGATGGGCTACAGCAGCAGAAGACCACACCGGGTGCCACTCCTTTCAGCTAAGAACAGGAAACTGAGGCTACAATTTGCACAAGCTCATCGAAATTGGACAGTAGAAGATTGGAAAAACGTTGCCTGGTCTGATGAGTCTCGATTTCTGCTGCGACATTCGGATGGTAGGGTCAGAATTTGGCGTCAACAACATGAAAGCATGGATCCATCCTGCCTTGTATCAACGGTTCAAGCTGGTGGTGGTGGTGTCATGGTGTGGGGAATATTTTCTTGGCACTCTTTAGGCCCCTTGGTACCAATTGAGCATCGTTGCAACGCCACAGCCTACCTGATTATTGTTGCTGACCATGTCCATCCCTTTATGACCACAATGTACCCAACATCTGATGGCTACTTTCAGCAGGATAATACGCCATGTCATAAAGCTGGAATCATCTCAGACTGGTTTCTTGAACATGACAATGAGTTCACTGTACTCAAATGGCCTCCACAGTCACCAGATCTCAATCCAATAGAGCATCTTTGGGATGTGGTGGAACAGGAGATTTGCATCATGGATGTGCAGCCGACAAATCTGCGGCAACTGTGTGATGCCATCATGTCAATATGGACCAAAATCTCTGAGGAATGCTTCCAGCACCTTGTTGAATTTATGCCACGAAGAATTGAGGCAGTTCTGAAGGCAAAAGGGGGTCCAACCCGTTACTAGCATGGTGTACCTAATAAAGTGGCCGGTGAGTGTATAGATATTTGTAGTCTGTGATTGTATTACCAGTAGATTATATATATGCTGTTTATGCATGAGTCTCTATATGTACATGTACAAATGGTCAGGTACTGGATGTGAGTTGGGTAGAAGTGTAGATCCAGTAGACGGTATATTGGTGGACTCTGGATATACTTTATATACATACACATTATTAGCCACATTGCTTAGCATCCAGGGAGGGCAGGAACGGAGGCAGCTGTGTGTGGTGGTGTCCTCTATGTACTGTGTTATTTGTAGTGTCTGTATCTTAATGTAATGTCCATTGCTGTGTCATCTCTATGTTATCAGTAAAGTATTTTTATATATAAGTATTTGCGAGGGTTGTATGTTACTCCTGGGGTGTATGAAGGACTGGAGGGGTGTATATAATACACTGAATAAACGTGATGTATAAGGAACAATGACCACAGTCTAGGAACAGAATAAAAGGGAAGGAATTGGAGATAGATATAAATCTCCAATTCTCAATAAGCAAAAATTCCCTTCATCACTTTGCTTGCCACAATTGCTCACCCCTGTAGCTCCATGGCTTTGACCCCAGCTTGCTTTGGACTTTGTTAGTCTCTTTGCTCCTGGCACTTCTGCTGGCTTCTTGTTGCTGATCTCTGGTTGTCAGTGGACTAAATTTACTACTACTACTACATTGCCGCCATCAATCCCAGACTACACTAAGTAAACATGACCTAGTGATTCACAAGTCCATCCTTTGGATGGATTTGTCTTTGCTAGGGGACATAGGGTGAAGAACTTTTAATCCCTTAGACCCTACAGTCTAGTTTCATCTATGCTAATCAGATTGCAGTTTTGGAAATCCTTTGTTGCACCCTACACTTTGGAAAACACATCTCAGCACACCTTTCAATCATCAGCAGTGCCAATAAGTTTCTCTACCTCTTGGGTACATTGTGAAATTTTGCATTGGTCCCATGTGAAGCTACAATCTCCAGGGAATTTTGGAATTACTCTTAGAGGTAGCTGTGTTGGAAATCATATGTAATATATTTTGATATGATAGCCCATCTAGTCAAATGACGAGCTCAGTTCCATTTTCACATATTTAATACGATGGTTAGGATTACATTACAGAGCTGTTTCATGAGCAGACACACATTAGGTTTATGTTAGTCTCAGTGACCACTGGATTCCCATTTCATCTTAGTTGTTCTTCCTTTGAGAAAACCATAGACACTGCTTCTTTATAGACAACATATGTTTTGTCTCATCTACCAGCATTATCTAAGGTTAAAGGACATCTCCTGAAGGACCCACAAATAGTCTTCATTTGTCAGTATGTCAGTCTGATGAGAACATCATTAAATGAATTCTGTATTACTTTTCTTACTGCCCCTTATGGAAGCTCCCAAACAATTACTCCCACTATTGATTTTAGCTCAGTCCCCATTGAGTGTCATGACATAGATCTGAGAGATTAGTAACATTGTAAGAAGATGAGGAGCGCTCTGGCTTAGATTACCCATTTACAGAGCGGGATGGTGGACCAGTTATTTAATAGAGATTGACAGGTTGCCTTAACAAGTATGAGAGGATTTTGTGTGAGGTAGCAAGACGTTCTCGGTAAGGAGCTTGCCTATATAATAGATATTGGATTTTAGACATAGGCTGTCAACATGTCTTTTGTAAGTTTCCCTCCAATTAACACAGCGGATGTCTAGTATATGTTTTACATTTGATAAAATCGATATACAAATAAGAGGTAGATGATCTATTGCAAAGTACAGTATATTTACGCTATAGTTATTCCATAACATGTAAAATTATCCTATAGCACGATCACACTTTGTACTACCACCTTAATAATAAAGTTATTTGTCCAGTTACAAATGGTATTGATAGTGAGCTACTAAATGTTCCTTAGTGCAGGCCTGGGTAAATTGATACTGTTAGTTAAAAAACACTTCAGGGATAGGATCACACAGCCCGATTGTGGGCCACAAAAAATGACCACTGAACTTGCTGAACCTGGCAATGTATGAGTCTGGCCATATCATATTAGTTTTTTTGTCTCCCCCACCATCCAGTCATGAGAAAATGCCCCTCCACCATCAAGTAGTATAAATAGTATGCCGCATAAGGGTAGATACAGCAGGTACAGCAAGATCCTAAAGAGCTGGACCAGAGGATGGGAGTGGTAGTGGCCCCGATAATGATGAGTCACATTGTACTCCCTCAGGCCATCACTGCCTATGGTGCGGTGAAGTAGGGGCACCTTATATTCCCTTGAGGTAATCTCTGTAGCTGTGAGGTTCCCTGACTGATGGTAGTTTGGTGGTGCCCTTGATGTTAAATGTCCATGTAGGTGCAAGGCAAGGCTTGAACTAGCCAGTGTGTGGTGTTAGGCGAGTCAGTAACCAACCAAACAAAAGTCTCTCTTTACTGTGTACAACATAGAAGTTGTAGTACATCCAGCAATTATCTTCACATAGTAAAAACTCTTCTCATAAGTTCAAACATGAGCTAAGCAAACAGTTGTTAGCAATGACCACCATATTTCTCTGTCTATTGCTAAAGTCTCTGTGACTGCAATCTCTGGCTATTAACTGCAATCTGGAAGCTGTGACTGTAGTGTCAACTAGTCTGGGATGCATAGGGTGTCTTAACACGTTTCCACTGTGAAGAATTAGGGTCTAGAATGCTTTAAGCTGGTTTACCATTCTGTCTCTTTCTCTCTCACTGTAGCCATGCAAAGCCTCCTCCTTTAGTTCTTGCTCTTTTTTATCTCCTGGACCTGAGCTGGAGTCTGGAGGAGAGGAGAACATATAGATTGCTCCTTACCTTCTCCCTCTCTACAGGTAGACTAACTGGAATTTCCTGGAACTAGGGGTGGAGCCAGCCCACACCCTAAGCTTCAGAGAAGAGTGAGCCAGGATTGTTAACTCTGTCCATACCTGGCTTATGCTGGAACAACTAAGTGTGCAGTAAATTACATTAGCAATAAAAACAATACATAACAGACCAAACATTGCATTTACCCCCAAACCAATTCCCCCAATAGTCACTGGCAACCTACCACTCCTCCAGTAGCCAGAAGCTTCCCTATTTTCCCAATAGTGAAATTGTTTGCTCTTATCTTCAGCCAGCAGTTTCAGTACAACTCTATCCCCCCTTAAGGGCGTATAAAGTGTCCTCCTTCCCAATAGTCACAGCAGGATCCAAACAGCTCACTCCTTTAACTGTAGTCAAACTAAGGTTTTCTAATTTGTTCATACTAATTCCTACAACCTCCTGAGTCTATTGTCAACTAGTCTGGGTTACACTCGTCAAACTCTTTTAACCACTGGCCTAACATTATACAATAACTATGTTAGTGTAGTACTATAGAATAAAACATAAATCCAAATGAATGGGAACATGTGCTTGTTTCTGTAGAAATACATTGTGAACAGTACTAGTAGAAATTATCAAATTTCTTAAAATTCAATTCAAATCCAATTTGACCAAATTAGCTTTCCGATTCAGTTCTGAATAGATTTGATTTGAATCGAAAGTGTTTATAGTTCCTGGAAAAGTCAGTCTCTCTCTCTTTATTCTCCTGAATCAAATCACACAAAAGTTAAGTTAATTAGAATCAGAACTTAAAAAAAACAATTGAGTCGACTTTCCAAACTCTTAGAATTGATTTGCTCATCTCTAATTACTAACACATTTCCATTTATACAAAATCTCATTAAAAATGAAAAGTGCACATCATTCCTTAGACCTTTTCTTTATCGCAAGATGTCTTATCTCTGTCTCAAATAACAGAGGAGTCCTGTGTAAATTCTCAGGAGTTCCTACTAACCCAGCCTCATCTCTCATACTTGTGTCACCAGAAGCCAATACTGTATCTCATCATGGTGATCCATTGCAGTATTTTCGGTGTGTGACAACCAGAGGTAACGTTGTTTGCAAAAGAGATGAGTCAGCTTGGTCAATAGTGTGATGTGTGGGGCTGGAAACATTGTGAACTGATCGGCTATGGTGACATATTCTCTTTATAAGGTCATGGGAGATCAAAGTCTAGATTTTTTTTTCCTCTCTCGCTGTGACAGCTTTCTAATTTGGTAATAATAATCCAACCGAGTGTTCATAATCGCACTACTTTCTGATAATTCAGTTCTTCGGAGCAAGACGCAGTCATGAAGGAGATTGCTAGAGCGTGACAGAGTATGAGAGGGGACGATCGTCACAAATTTTCCATTTGAATTAATGCGTGTTTGATAAATGCAAGGTATATAAAAATTCTAAACAGAGGAAAACAGCAGGAAGGTTCACAAAATGCATTTTATGAAGAAAATTTAAAGGGCACCCTACCAGACATTTATCTTATAAATTTGATTTTAAACACAATGGTATGAAATATTAACACCTCAATGAACAGAATGCTTTGGTCATTCATACCAGTAGGTACAGAATTTAGCAGTTTTGTAAACTTGGTGGTTGAATGGTCGAAACTTTTTATATATTTGTTTATTGTTTCTGCTCCAATATATAATATGATCTGTATAATTTTAGTTTAGTTTTAATTGATAAATTTGTTTTATTAGGGGTAAATACTACACAATCTGTCAGGTGATTATGATGGGATAGGGGTACAATATTGTTTATTGTTTCTACTTCTTTTTTTTACATTTTTTTATACATTTAATTTTTAACAAGCCTTCTTCTTGTGAATCCTGTCTTTATGTTGTATTTGGTCATAAAAACATAAATGGCCCCGAGGCGGGAACACCAGTTCATTGTGGCATAAAACTTGTCGCAGTACAGGTCTGCCCAAACATTGCAGAGCTGTCATACGTGGGACTCCTGGCAAACATGTGATCGGTTATATTTTGTGCATATTTATAAGTAATAGGTGCTGGTTGAGTAAGTTGGCAATAATTATCCTGTTAGCTATATAGATATAGGCTAGTATCACTAGAGATCCAAATATAATGTTTCCAGCTTTATTTACCGATCCATGTTATCCAGCTTTACTTACCGATCCACGTTACATACAGGAGTCCCAATAAAAAATTGCTTAAGAGTTTCAGTCAGAAATAGATCTTATCTGGGGTTATCTGGGAAAAGATATTGATGAGCTATCCTTCCGCCACCCGGTATCCCCACCAACCAGCTGTTAGAAGAGCTCATCTCAATTCAAGTAAATGGTGCTGATCTGCAATACCAAGCACTACCACTGTACAATGTATAACACTGTGCTTGGTAAGCTGCTGGGAGGTCACAATGCTCACCGTGAGCACCGGGGCTTCCCGAAACAGCAGATTAATGGGGTGCCGGAACTCAGACCCCCACTGATCTCATAGTGATGATCTATCATGAGGGTAGGTTATCATTAGCTAGTTACACTTGAATGCTAGTTCTAGTTCTAATACTAGTTCTTCACAAAACACAACGTCTTTGCAAAATCATGAAAACACAGTTTCTGATGTCTTAGTTATTATATTGTTTATAAACAATCTGCCTCCTGCTTTTTGCTAAACTTTGCTACATACACCTGTCTCCAGTTTTGCTGCTTCTTGCACTGACTGTCTGCTTCCTGTAGTCTCTGTTTCTCTGATCTAAATAGTGATCCAACTGATCTGGGGGTAACTAAACCCACATTCAGGCTCTATTACTCTGGAGTACACTATGCACAGGCCAGAAGGCTGCTGTCTTCTCACTGGTCCTCCACTATTTCTACAATCTCTTGCCAATTATAATCTACTCCTGGTTTTCTTCATTTCTCTGCCCTGCACACTCCTCTGCTTTTTCGTCTGCTCATAACACATAGGATCATGCCTAACATCAGACTCCTCACACCAATCTCTTACATATGCCCTCTAACACAAGTACACATTTGTAATTGTGTAGTCAAAGATTCAGTCAACTATGTTTTCACATATTGACAGAGATTGGGGGGAGGGGTAAGGGTTATCTAACAGTGACGATTGCCAAGATGAGGAAGCCAGAAATGATCTGCAGCATTGATCTACACAAAAAATGGAGCTAAGAGGGCTGAAAGTCAGGAAACATCATAAGTGCCTGAAATTTAATGAAAAATTATTATACATAAGAAATCGGAAGTTAATGCCACCTGCCATCATGTGGAATATGGCCAAATAATAAAACCAGTTCTGCTACATCTGAAAAACCTGAGCTCTGCTAATCTATATTAACTCTGTAAGCTTCATAAAATTTTTGTTAGCTAGCTTTTCCCATTGTTTCTAGCTCTCGTGTCTTGAACAAATGCTTCTCCCGTGACCTTCAAATGCAAAAACCCTTCCAGAAATTATGAACATTTATGACCCTCCAAACATCTACACCAGGTGGTAAAACTCATCTAAATGTGCAGCTGTGTTACAATGAGAAAATTGTCTTGAGAAAACCAAGATGATTGTTCTTGAGGAAGAAAAAAAAATAATTGTACAAAAAAAATATATATATATCTATAGAGATTTTCTATTACAATCAATCGGCTAGAAGTGTCCAGGTCCGCGGCTACGTGCAAAGTGTGTCTCATTTATTTATTTTTTTATTCAGCCGCGATGTCTCAACTATTTTGTTTCGTAGCCTGCTTTGAGAATTACAGCTATTAATGCAAATGATCTAAGTCATACATTTACATAAAGGAAACGCTGTAGAAACAACACAGTAATATGCAAAAAGAGAATAATATAATAAATTACACATGAATATTTTATTACATTGAGTAAATAAAGGACTGTGTTCATAAACAGCAACAGCCCACTTTCACTATTATGGAAATTCCTGTCAAGTTTAATACTATGCAATAGATTGTAATTAAGTTACGTTAACGAAGAACAGCGTGAGGTAATGTACAGGTAATACATTTCGCTGACCTTATTCACAAAGCCATAATTGGAGGGACATATGTTGGTCATAATTGCCGTAGCAAAATGGGTCACACAGCTAAGATTTGTGGGAGGTAATAGAAAATTCAATGTGCAAATATTATTATTATTTTTTTTTTTAGAAATACAGATATCAACCATTATTGTAGCAAATGGATGTTTTAAGATTAATTACCAAATGAGCCTTTGCAAAATTATGTTCCTCTCTTGCTTTGTGGTGCAATTCTCAAAGATTGTTGTTCCATTTAATGGGATGCGAGGTACAATGATTTAGCTGCCGAGTGTTTAATAATTCATGTACTTTGAATGTTAATGCGATTTGGAAAATAGATCAACATAATACGCAATATGTATCAAAGCTTTACTTTCAAGTCTCTTTTCCTGTGCGCTGTTTTGCTCTGTACCTTTTATTCTATACTTGATGAAAGAGATTGGAGTATGAACAGGCTAATAACAGGGGCTTGTCGAAGCAAGTTACAAGAGATTGCTCAAGCAATATCAGATTAGTTCACTTTGCTTTCTCTGTGATATATATTTAGGGAAACAAAAGAAAAACAGAGTAGAAAAGGAGCCAGTTTTAAGAGTAATACAGACCCTTGGCTTTATACCATAGACACAGGACATATGGTTGCAATGCACCCCTTGGAGGGAAGCAGTCCAACTGTGGTTGCAGTGGTGGATCATAATATAGGAACATCTCATTACTGGGAGCAGAATATTAATGACATTGTCAGATCTGTTGCGGATGTTTGAAGAGACTGCTGCACTATATTGAGTGCTGCAGCCTCCATAGAACACATCAAGCACAACACTGTACATTGTATAGTGGTGGGCTCAATACTGCAGACAAACCCATTCACATGAATGAAACTGAGCTGGGCGTAGACCATATGACCAATGAACATGACATCACTGGCCTAGGATGAGATTGCGGAACCCTTTCAAGTGCTATGGCCTCTTCAAAGGACTGATCAGCAGGGTTTTTGGGAGTCGGAGCCCACTATCATATATTAATTACATATCTCGAGGATAGGTCATCAATATTCTACCACCAAAAATCCCCTTTTAAAGTTAGCCACGGCACACTAATTTTAATTAACTGCTTGACTGTGGCTGTGACACTCCTGGCACCAGGAAAACATGGGACAGCTGCAGAAAACTGATAGAAGAGAGGGACTAGAACCTCAGGTACACCAGGTCAGTACTTTCCAGTAGGAGCTTGCAAAGTTGGGGCACTGGATAGAAAGATGTTGTGTGCTGACTAAAGCGATATGAAACAGATGAGAAGGCCAAGCAGCATGGTGAAGATGGGGGACAGGATCAGCAGGAGAGCTGAAAGAAATTGCATACTGAATAAAGAAGAGGCTGACAGGTGGTACACTAAGCATCAGTAAGCTGGTTAAAAGTGGTAAACATCACCGGATACCCCAGGAGGAGCTAGTTAAAGGAGGTAACAATCTCCTAAGAAACCAGTGCTTATGGTAAATAATCCACCACTACTTGGTTAATCCCATACCTAGTTTTACTGGGTCATCAGATAAGAATGATCCCTCGGCGCAGAGAATCAGGTGGAAACAGTTGGAAGACTTACTTCATTAAAAGCACTGGGTCATGCACAAAGGGAATTTCCAGATTTATTTATAAAATTGTATATAAATACAAATAAAACTACATGTTTCGGGGATTTACTTTCCCTTCTACAGTTTAAAAATGCTGATTAAGGTGAAGTTAATTTCAATTACAATTATATAAATAAATCTGGAAATATTTTCATGCATGTACTATTGCTTTTAATGAAATATTCTCTGCGCCGAGGGATGATTCTTATCTGATGACTCCGAAGCCTTCTGTGGGAGTCCAGGCACCCCCAGCGAGACATTGCTTATCTGTGGCAGCACCCCAGTGAATGGGAACATCTATCCTACTTGTGACAAGCTTTCAATAGAGTTGTGCCTCTCTGTAGCACAACTTCTCAAGGTGATACTCCGTTTGGAGTATACCTATTCTCTATTTAAACGTATTCACCCTATGGTGCGCTTTTTTGTGTTTCTAGCAAACACCGCCTGTTCCAGTGACTCATTCTACTGGGTGGCACAGATCAGTAGTAGAGTCCCCTTTCAGAGGAACCTAATTGTTACTAAAAAGGTTAGTGGGTATTTAGTCATAGAGTCATGGAAAGTCCTTATGCTTGGCAAAACCTAGTACCATGAGGGCTGATTCAGATTTTTACTATGGGGCTTTCTATCTTCTATGTATGCTACTGGCACAGGCTCAAACACATCATAAAGCTGATGTGGGAGCAAATTAGGGTTACTTTACTTTCATAAATAGCCTATTTTATTGTAGAATAAATTGTCCCACTGTTATTGCATATATAGGTCATGTGATCAATAAAGCATAATAGTTTATATGTGAAATAGCCCATAAAAGTATTAAACCCCTGCACTTAAGGATCCTTTCACTGTCCTTCACAAAGCCCTGACCTAAATCACATCACACACATATAGTTTGAATTGGAATGCTCGTTGCAAACCAGAACTTCTCTTACAATTACGGTACATGTTTTAGAAATGCTCTTGTGGCTCAGTGGATGTTATCCCTAAAGCTATTTTCTAAAACCTACTGGAAAGCTATCCCAGAAGGGTAGAGTCAGTTAGGGCCTACTTCATATCGGTATCCATGGTTCTGGAATGAGATGTTCATGAAATGTATATTGTTTTTAAGTATACACTATTATTAATACATTTCATTTGCAAATATGAATCAATTCCGAATAGTCTTTTGAGTCTAAAGAGAAAAAGTTCTTGTGCTACTAAAATGCCAGCCACACTTTGCAGTTACTATTCGAAAAGGAATGCAGATGGCACTTTACAGTGAAAGATATTACGATCTAAATATATCTATTACCTTCGTAATGGAAGTATATAACAATTTAAAGCTCTAGAATTGTACTCAATGCCATATTGCTAGCTTTAAGCTTCTAATAAACTGTTATGGCACTCCTTATATTAGTAGCATCTCTATAAATTGCCTACAGAAGACTTGGTGTATAGTTATGTGCATCGCCCAAAGTGACATCTGAATAATATTATGTGTATAATTCTGTATAGGCATAATAGGTTATGAATGAAAGGTGGGAAATGGCTATATATTATGCAAATGGATTTCTGGAAGAGCCAGTTTAATCTTACATCTACTGTATGTTAGTGTGAGCCAGGCCTTGAATCTGTCAAAGAACAGTGAGGGTAATGATGCTCTAGGGAACTGTCAGGGGATACTTCTTGGAGAATCTTGAATACTATAAATAATATAATTATACCCATAACAGTAGTGATAGCCATCACCTGACATTGAACACCACTTAGATGTGGAAAAAAACAAATACAGATTTATGCCACACAATCTATATTTGATCTAGATATCCCATTAAGTCAAGCCAAACTGGTCTTATTTCCTCTATTTGTGCAAGTGGAGGACAGAGAATATTCTGAATCCCTGAGCATTAGAGGTCATGGGCTCTTGGTTGTTACATTAAAGGTCAAGAACCTCTTACCAGCCATTAGAGCTATGGTGGCTAAAACTTGCATTTGAGGAAAATTTCTTATGTGCTTTTTTGTTGGTCCATACTGTACTTGGCTAACAAGCTTCACAGCTCCTCTAGTCATTGGCCTTTGAGCATCTGTCCTATAGACTTCTACAGTATGTGTATTATTTGTTAGACATAGCTTTGACATTTTTATTAGTTCTCAGTTCTCACTCTGGTTTTCCGGGATTTAAGAGGGTCTGTCACTAATTTTCAACACATAGCATTAGATATATAGGCACATAGGGCAATTAATCCTTTCCCCAAACATACCTTTATTTCCCTGAAGGAATCAGCCATTAGCCTGGAAAATGCGACGCCCTTCTTGCTCCTAACACCGCCCTGCATTATATAAACCCTCCCCCCTACTTAATGATGGCCAGCTCCTGCGCACTGACCCGGTGTACGGCGCGTGCGCACTACGCTTGCAGCGCCGAACTCTGTAAGCCCTTTCTCTGTAGTGCGCACGCGCCGTCACTTCACTGAACCCGGAAGCGACGGCTCGTTCGGCTACACAGCGCTGTCCATCATTAAGCAGGGGGGAGGGTTTATATCATGCAGGGCGGTGTTAGAAACAAGAAGGGGAAGTCGCAGATGCGGTGCTCAGACGAGAAGAATATGCCTCCCGGTGCTCCGATGCCTCATTAGCATATTTTTAAAAGTGCATTTTCCTGGCTGATCGGTGGGGGTCCGACATAGCTGTTTGAGAAGGTACTGGCGCTCCCGTCACCAGAAACATCCAATTTCTCCTTTCTCTGCATCTTGTGGACTTTTCTCGAACATGGACACTTTGAAAGATAATCTGGAAGAAGTAAAACCAGCAAAAGATCAGGATGGTCATTATTAAGACCTGGCTCCCCCTAAGGGGAATAGGAATAAGTAAATGTAGGAAAAAATGAATAAAACTGACATAGAATAAGTCTCCCTGCACTCACACTACACTCTCCCTGCAGTCTCCCTGCACTCTCTCTGCACTCTCCCTGCAGACTCCCTGCACTCTCTCTTTCTAATATTCTTCTGTTAATCATTTCCACAACACTATCCATAGCGCATGAGCACTTGCAACATCTCTCCTATGCTCAGCTCACAGGACAACAGTGGAGACTGCACAGAATAAGTGCCCATTCACACAACCGAGTGAATGGGTCCGCAAGTATTCCTGAATTTTGCGGAATAGATGCAGCCTCATTCATTTCAATGGGCAGTATTACATGGAGGACTTTATGCCTCAGCTCCGTGAAAAAAGATGGAACATGTCCTATTCTTGTCCGCAATTGTGGACAAGAATAGGCATTTTGGATGGGGTGCCGGCCATGTGTGTTCCGCAAATTGCAGAACACACAATGGCCGGCATCCATGTTTTTGCGGATCCGCAAGGGATGGCTATCTGCAGATTGGCTGACTGTATGGCACTATGGGTGATCCCAGGCTTCTTACTTTCATAATAAATAGGCTGCTAAATGCTTCCAGTTCTGCCTTCATCCAGGAAAAAAAAAATTACAGAAAAAAGTGGTCTTAAATGGCAGAAAATGCTCAAAACCCCATATGCTGTTACGTATTTCTAACCGGCCTGTATGCTTTATTCGTAATTGCCCATACGGCATAGGTAGGTTAGCGTTAGGTCCCGTGCCACTTTGAGATACCTTGACGGGGTGCATGGGCTCTGGTATGTTCTTGATATATCCGTGAGTTTGTTTGGACATTAACACCTGGAGGTGTGGCAACTCCAGGTTGAATGTGCCTTGATTTTGATTTTCTATGGGTAACATTCAGGTGCACCTGTGTGACCTGAGTCACATGAGTCATTGGTAGGTGGGACTCATAGCCTCCTCCCTCCTCCGAATGGATGTGTGATTTCACGCTGTAGGTAACTAGGAGTTGGTCGCTGTGTGTCGGCCTGTATGTTCCATCCGTAATTGCTCAAACGGCATAGCTAGGTTGGCGTTAGGTCCTATGCTACTTTGAGATACCTTGACGGGGTGCTCGGGCTCCGGTATGTTCTTTATATAAGAATATATTGGCAAAAGTCTCATTTTAATATCAGTGTGAGGGTTTAGCCATATATTGTCAATTGCATTTACCATTGTAGGGAACCATTTTCCTTGAATTGCTTCATCCAGGGGTCCAAAGAATCAGCTGTGCACATTATAGTTTTAGAGAGTTCTGTTGACAATGATCAGCAGTTACTCACAATTATTATTGCTAGTATGCATGGTTAGCTTAAGTTAGCCACACTTTATATGATATCCACAGGGTTGAACTGGCCCTTTAGAACCAGAAACTAAAAGGACTGTTTCTGATGCTACAGTGGGTCCCAAAGGTCTAGGTGAAATATCCCATTTGTAGGTGCCTTTGGGGCCAGTGGCTTGCCACTAATGACCATTTCTTTTATTTAAAACCTATTAAAATTTATTGATGGGTATATGATATTGGGTTTTGAGAATCATTTCCCCTGGTGGTCCTAAGAAACCCTAGTCTAACATTGAATATCTGTCCTGAGGAGGACAATATCAAATGTTTACCTAAGACCCTCACCAATCTTGTATACAGAGTTTGGCTTTGAAGAATCACTGCCCTTTCATACAATTTAATTTCTTGTAATAGATAATGGTGTAACTAGCAAATTTGTAAATCACTTAATTTAAAAAATATTCCTACATCCACCTGAAAAAAAGCCGTAAAGTTGTGGCCACTAGGGGTCTCATTTCCACCTAAGTTGCAGTTCACCGCCTGTTCCCAAGCAAGATCCATCCCTGGTAACACATGTTTTGAAGATGGTTCACAGAAAAAAGGTGGCATGTCAGAGCTAGCTAAGATACTGAGCCTGATAGAAAAACTGCTTGTACACAACTTCTGAACATCACATGAGCCTCCTGCCTTTCTGTAAGTGTGATTTATCCCTCCTTATCAGCTTTATGAGCCCCCTAGAAGAAAACATACATAATGGGAAGTAAGTGAAATGGTCACTGCATACATTACAGAATGAAGATAAGCCTTGATACTTAGTGAAATGCATCTATCTGTGCAGAAGAAACAGAGATTAATATGGCTGAAAGAGAATTTAGGGAAACCCAAACATAACTGTTCCTTTATTATAGTACAAAAAAAGCATATCCAATATGCAAACTTTTTTAATGAAAACTTAGGTATTCTTTACGACAATAGGACTCTTTTTCTTGAGCGACATACTGATCTCATTAACTTTCATTCCAAATAATATAACCTAGCCCACCATTTACCCAACACAATATCAATTATGATTACCATTGTTGCAACATACCTAAAAAAAAAAATTCTCAAAGAAAACACCCATCATATTTCCATTGCTTTTTTTTTTTTTTTACACTAAGACCTGTCTCAGTCCTTGTTCTTCACAGCATGGTATCACAGGAAAGAGGAAAATTGATTTTTTTTTCCATTGCTGCAATCAAAATGATAATTCTCTTTTTTATTTTTTATTTTTTTATTTCACTATCCATTTTTTTAAGACTTTCTGCTTTCCCGAGACAGAACAGATTGCAATTGATACTTCATATACGTTTATGAAACTCTACCTCTGCCACGTTCCGTATTGAAAATTTGATGCTGTGATTGGCAGATCTTGGAGATGAAACTATATCACTTTGTCACATCTTCGTCAAAAGCAATATACATGTTAAATAGAAAATAAAGCTACTACTCTCCTAATAATATCTCCCGCACATGAAAACTGGGAGGAGAGAGCAGCAGAAGAGAAAAGTAGAAGTAATAAAATACTGCAGCCATGTTCTTACATAGTGTTTTTAATTTAAATATATGTTCGTCATTAGTGCTGCTGATAAGGTAATCAGCTGTTGCTTCAACTTCTTGAAGTAATTTGTCACATCAAATCAAAACGTGCCCCTTACATCCTCAAGGTGAACTGAGTTTTTTTTTGTCTTTTTCAAACAACCTGATTAGCACTTGGACAAATGTGTCTAATTTGTTCCTAGCAGCTAGGCAGGTGCTGATTTCCCTTGGGTAATCTTACCCTGATACCTGTCTTGAGTGGAAGTTTCAGAAATTCTTTCAACATGATTTGCCAAGCAAAGCGTATACTAGTTGCATTCCTGATGCATTTTATTTCAGTAAGTGAATTCCGAATAATGAAACTTTTAGTTATTTAAAAAAACATTTAGGATGGCAGGATGAGGTGGGGGAGTATAATAGGCAAGTCACATGTTGGCATGGTTGGAGTCTTTCTATAAGGTTGGGACTTCACAGCGACTTTGGCTGCAATACTGCTGGATTTATTATTTTATTTTGTGATGGCAGTCCCGTCAACATATGAATGGCACTGAGTTCCCTTTCACTTCCAAGGCAGCACAGCTACACAACAATCTTTGGTCACATGATGCTTTCCAAGGCCAAAGTTGGCCATGTAACTCCAGTCTAAATCCACAAGATTTCTAGTTGGACCTTTTAAAGGATTTATGGAAATCATATGAAAATATTTCTGTGCAAATCATTTCTGTACAATATATTTACCCCTTTAAAGGTCTTTCCTGGTACTTTTATATCCTGTGAATAGAACATCAATATCTTTTTGGTGGAGTCCTACTCCCTGTACCCCTGCCTATCAGCCGTTTCTGTTTGTGATGCAAACTCAACTGTTTTGGACAATGGTTGCGGAACTATTGTGCCAACCAACTGGTTTGGTGTTGGGCTAATGAGATCCACAGGTTTTCACCCTTTAACCTCTATACAGGGATCTGGTTTTTGCTACAGGGGAACCACCAGGCTGCTACCTCTTGGAATAGTCTGGGTGTAGTTGGAAGCTGACACACAGATATCAAAAACTCCAGAGCAAAGCACCATAGACAAAAGCAATAAATCCAGACAGAACCAGGCAGAGAACAGGCTGACAGAGTACATAAATGCCAGGCAAACACAGACTGAACCAGACAAGGTCAGGCAAGCAGAGAACATACTAATTCATGGAACAGACCAGGGTAATGACAGATGGAACTAGGTCAAAACTCAGACACAGACAGAACCTGAACAGATCGAAACACAATCTGGAGATACCAGGCAGACAGATATCAGCTCCAAAACAGAATAAGAAGACAGAATCCGAATAGACCCAAACAGAATTTGTTGGACAACTAGGGGCAGGACACACAACTCAAAAATATATTGCAGGGAAAATGAGCACAGAGCACACACAAAACCAAGGAAAGTTAATCCTAGCGGTACTGAACCAAAGCAAAATGCAAAGTACAATGGCCCAAATTCAAATCCACAAGACATTGCCACCTGAATGCTCAGAACAATGGTGACAAGTGAACCCCATTATAACACCAACACTTCCCATCACCCCATGAACACCATTCCCACAGTGAAGCAAGGTGATGGCAAGAACTGTAAAACTGTTCTGAAATGAAGGAAAGATGGATGGCAGTAAATTATGGTGCAGTTCTTAAAGGGGTTGTGAAGTCAGTACATATTGATGACCTATCTCCAAGATAGGTCACCAGTATTTCATAGGTGTGGGTCCGACTACCGGCACCCTCACCAATCAGTTGTTTGAAGCGGAGTTGGTGCTTGTATGAGCAATGCTTCCTTTTTCAAGATTACACTGTACATCATTTTGCTTCCAGTGGTGGCACAGTGTAAGTGCTTGTCTCTTTCAAGTGACTGGAACAAGCACTTGTAAGTGCACTACACCGCTGAGATCTCTAAGACAACACGCAGTGTAATCTTCAAGACCAAGCAGTGCTCGTATGAAGGCTGCTTCCATTTCAGAGAGAAGATTGGCGGGGGTGCTGGGAGGTAGACTCCCACCAATCAGATATTGAT
This sequence comes from Rhinella marina, assembly GCA_900303285.1. NCBI lineage: Eukaryota > Metazoa > Chordata > Amphibia > Anura > Bufonidae > Rhinella > Rhinella marina. Next base: position 82,487 of record ONZH01016385.1, read on the forward strand.
TACCTATCCTGGCTTCAAAACTCCTTTAAGGGAAACTTACGTACTTCAGTCTACCAAGGAGATTTGAGACAGGTATGGAGGTTCACATTTCAACAGGACAATGAAAAGCTACACTTGCATTGTTTAAGGAGAAACATTTACAGTAAATGTCTTGACATGGTGTAATAAAATCCAGACCTCAATCCAGTGGAGAGTCTTATGAGATGAAGACTTTTGCACTTCAACACAACCCATCTAATGTGATGGAGTTGGAGCAGTTTTGCCTGAAAAGATGGGCAAAAATCCCAATGTCTAGAGGTGCTAAGCTAATAGAGACCTAACCAAGGGACTTGTATATATAATTACAGAAAAATTATTGACTTTCAGGGGGTGAATAGTTATGTGCGTTAAAGTCCTCTTTTTTGTCTGTTAATTATTGCTTGTGTCACAGTAAAAAATATTTTGCACACTCAAAGTGGAAGACATTTTGTGTAAAATATTAACCCCCATCCCCCAAAACCTTCAAAAACTATTTTAATTCCCGGTTGGAACAAAACAGGATAAACACTAGAGATGAGCAAATCTATTTGCCACTTCGTAGATTCGTATCGAATCCTCCATTTTTCCTACTCCAAAGCGAATCCGGATTTATTCAGATTTGCTTTGTATTATTCGTAAATGTTCTTAAAATTTTGAACGCTAATGCTACGTTCGCTGCATGCACTACGTAAGCTACTTACGCATTCTTCTTGAGCCTCCCCGGCCACCCAGAAGCGGGTAAATGATGATAAGAGCGAGAAAGTAAAGATATGCCCCGCTCAGAAGCGGGAATAACCAGCCTGGCCCACCGTGAACTAACTATTTGCACGTATAGGGAGTGAAGGCTCCTCCCTCATTACTCCGCCCTCCTCTATAGTTCAAGCCAGTGAACAAGATACCACAGCATGGCGAGCAACTGCGACCAAAGTGGAAAGAGATGGTGTTTGGTAACGAGCTACGCAAACCACCGTCCAGTTCAGAGGAGATCACAGTGTCACAATTGGCCAAGAGAATCCCACCGGCTCCTGACTAGATGTTCGCAGTGCAGACTGGTGAGGCGGAGGCAGCTGGAGCATCCAACAACACCTTCCATGCGCCAGAATCCCATTGTGCCTGCATCAGTGACAGCCTACGCCCAGACCCTATGGGACTACAAGAATGCGGTGGAAGACTGGGTCACCCAAGTACTGGACCATCCGAGGCCGGGAGATCCTACACTGGAGCAGCGTAAGGGAACCGTCCTATGGTTTCAGTGGAGCGAGGCTGTGGCTTCCTTGCGGATGACGAGGATGGCAAGGAGTACTTTGTGGGCCGCAGGTCAGTGAAACGGCCGTACCTGCCCCAACCCTGTCACAGCCTATACGTGGGGGATGAGGTGAAGTATACCCCCATTGCATCCCATTTTTCCTTATAGTTTTACAATGCTTCCTCGCCACCCTTCTGTTTAGTGATTTAAATGCTTTCTTTTTGTCATGTATTGCTTTCTTTACAGTTATTGGAAGGTTATTTTTTTTATGGTCACTATTTGCCAGGTGTCCCCCAACCTGCACATCTGTTGTTCTGTCAGGTCTTTTAGTTAATACTAAGTCCAGTATGGCCGTCCCTCTAGTCGGATCCTGAACCAGTTGGGAAAGGTAATTGTCTTTCGTTATGGCCAAGAACCTGTTTCCTTTATGAGATATACAGGTTTCAGTTTCCCAGTCTATATCTGGGTAGTTGAAATCTCCCATAATAACAACCTCATTATGATTTGCCGCTTCGTCTCTTTTGTTTAAAAGTAGATTTTCTGTGGACTCTGGTATATTGGGTGGTTTATAATAAACTCCTATTAGTATTTTTTTACTTCACCTATCATGATACAGTACTTGGCCAATTTCCTCCAGGTATCAGGTGAAGGCATGTCCGATTTTTGCAGGTTACATAAGCTTTTGCCATTTTGCTCCATAAAACTTGGATTTTAGTGACTTTGCAAGGTCTGAGATTTTTCAGGTCATTTATATCAGTTTATCTTCCCAATGAGGTTCATCATCTATATTACTTATTTCTAAATGTAATCAGTAAGTTATTGTAACGTGAAAGAAAAACCTGAGAAAAGGAGGAAAGTACAAACATTTTATGCAAATGTTATTGGATTCGAAGAGCGATGGTGCTAAATACAGAGCCACAAGCTATGAATAACATTACAATACTCACTTATTATAAACTGTTATAAACAATTTTAAAAAAATCAGTTCTTATACTGTATTTTATAAAATTTACATTTTTCAGAAATGCCCCACACATAGTATCAACATCTCCACAGATTTCATCCCCAGCTGGATACAGGATCACTTTGCTCTCTCTGTCAAATGTAAAATGTCAGTCACACAATGAGCTGGAAAGGATTGTAAAAGGGACATTTACACCTTTGACTTTTACAGTCAAATCATTTTGTGTGACATGGGAAATTGCTCTGACACATTCAAGAAGATGGCCCCATTCAGGTGACTGCAGTAGGCTTCCACATTATTAGATACACTTGCTACAATATCAACCTATGACGAGACAATTTTATATAGGTGGTTTGAAGAAACCAAACACAGCTAAGTTAAAATAATAAATTGATCATTTAAATACTGTATATGACCATATCAAGGAAAGCAGGGGATTTGGAGTTCTGTATTAGAACAACAGAGCTCAGATAGGAATATATTCAAAATTGTGCAAGTTACATTGGCAGTCTGTGCCTGCTAATTCTGCAGAATTGCTTCGGTTTATCCCTCCATTTTTCTGTATTCTTATTACTAGGCACCACTGCAAGGGTTAATGTGTATTGGTTCCTACTTATCTAATGGATAAGTCTGCACTGTTATATATTGTCTGTTCTGTGTGTCACACCCCCCCCCCTTACACACACTCACTGGATGGAGCAACAGTTTCTTTTTAGGCTACTTTCACATTAGCGTTTTTAAATTCCGGTATTGAGTTCCGTTACAGGGGCTCAATACCGGAAAAAAACGCTTCAGTTTTGTCCCCATTCATTGTCAATGGGGACAAAACTGAACTGAAGACAATGGAATGCTCTGCATGCTGCGGTTTGCTCTCCGGTCCAGGGATCCGCACCAAGACGGATCCGAAATGACCCCCAATGCAAGTCAATGGGGACGGATCCGTTTGGTGTGGACACACCAGTAATCCGGATCTGTCCTCCATTGATTTGCAATGGGGGGTCATTCCGGATCCGGCTACATACATACAGACATACATACAAACATACAGACATACATACAGACATACATACTCACATACTCCAGGGACGCCGGCAGCATGTCTTCACGCGCCTCCTGCGCGCAGCTATGACGTTTCCCCACTGCGCCCAGCAGAGGGCGCTGTGGGGAATCGTCATCACTGCACGCAGGAGGCACGTGAAGACGTTCTGCCGGCGTCCCTGGAGTATGTGAGTATGTATGTCTGTATGTCTGTATGTTTGTATGTATGTCTGTATGTTTGTATGTATGTCTGTGTCTTGTTTCAATGTGTGTCATGTGTGGGGCCGGAGCGCTGCTCCGGCTCCACACATGTATAGCGTTAGCACGGATCCGTTGGCACCCTTTAGGTGCCGGATCCGTGCTAACGCTAGTGTGAAAGAGGCCTTAGTTTACTGGATCCTGTGAAGGAGCTACTGTTTGTCGGCCATCTAAACTGTGCCTATTACCGTGATCTGTTCACATGCCTGTGCTCCATCTTTTGCCTATTTCCTGGATTCTGACAGTATCACCTGCTCTGACCCTGGGGCTGTTTCTAGGATTTGCATGTACTCTGATGCCTGATCACAACCTTGTTATTACTGTGAGCACTGACTAATCCCTTGGTGCTTTGCAGCGCTGTCGCTTCCAACTATCCCAAGAGGGAGCAGCCTGGTGGCTACCCTGCAGCAAAAGCCATATCCCTCTATAGGGGTTCAAGGAAGAAAACCATGGGTCTCCTGGGACAACACCCTACGGAATGGCCTGAAGTCAAACACATTAGTTGGCACAGGGGCTCCACAACCATTGTCCGTAACATTATGGAGGCCTACAGCACCTATAGAGGGAGTTTACTAGAAACAGGTTTATACAGAACTCATTAATCAGTAATAAACTTGTCTTTAGTACTTTCCCAACGCACATTCCTTTGTATGTAGTAGACACAGTGACAGGGAACAGCAATTGCACCAGCCCCCATCACTGAACCCCTCAGATGCTGCGTTCACCGCTAATCATCGCATCTGATCTTACAATTGAGGCCCTTCAGGGGTTAATCAGGTTAAAAAATACATACTCATCTTATCCATTTGCTCACAGAGCAATGAGGCCATCTTGAAGTATTCACATCATCACGCTGGTGAACGCAGTGTCACCACAGACGGCTAGTGTGTAGGCGGAGAGACGTCAAAAGTCACTCTGTGATATATTTTACACTGTATCTTCAAACCTTACTTGCACTCTTAATTCCCTGTTCTTGAACCCAATTGAGCATCTGTTGGATCACCTTGATTACAGTGTTTGATCCATGGATCCTCCCCCAATGCACCTGCCAGCAGCTATGGGATACACTGCAGTCAGCATGGCTCCAGATACCTGTGACAAGCAACACTACCCACAAAAAGTTAGGGATATTTGGCTTTCGGGCAAAATTTATGGAAACCATAAAAAATTCACGCTACAGTGATATTACATTGTAAAAGGAGGGCATTCAAGAAGAAGCATGCAATGGTGATTTTCTCAGCTCAAACAATTTATTTAAACAAAAGCCACCATGAGTGGTGGGTATATCCCCTCAAAAATTTTTAATGTCTCAATAACCTTTCATGTACTGTAGCCTTGAGAATCAATTATAGTTTGACAAAGACGAATTATTGTCTTCTTGAAGGGGCGGCCCTCAGGTCATTGAGGTTCTGGGTTACAGAGTTTTGAGCCTCTACATGGCAACTCAACTGATCCCATAGGTTCTCAATGGGATTTAGGTCTGAAAAAGTGCAGGCCACTCCATTTGAGGTATCCCAGTCTCCAGCAGCTGTTCCCTAATGATGTGACTGTGATGAGCGGGAGCATCATCATCCATGAAGATGAAATTAGGCCTGTGTCCTTCATGCAGAGGCACAATGACTGGATTAATGATGTTATTCAAGTAGTATGGGCTTGTCACTGTACCATTCACAAAGAGTAGGGCAGGTCTGTATTGACTAGACACATTTGCCCACACTGTAACACTACCATCACCAAAGGCTCGTCTAATGACAACAGTGGCTAATGCATAGTGCTCTCCTTGACATCTCCAACATTGTTGGTGGCCATCATTTCTATTCAATGTTAATAAACTTTCATCAGTGAACAGCACTGAGGCCCACTGGTCCCTCATCAAGTGTTGATAATCTCTGGACCATGCAAGATGCTGTGTCTGATGGTGTGGTCAGGTACCCTTTTGGGTCATCTAGCACGTAGACCACACTGATTTAAATGGTTTCCAATGGTCCGATGTGACACTTGGGTACCTCTCACCTCCCTTAAATGTGCCTGGAATTGTGTGACATTCATCATCCGGTTCCACAGGGCATTTTTCACAATGAAGCGGTCATCAATGTGAGATGTGGCCAAAGGACTTCCACTTCTATGCCTTTCTGTGACTTTTTCAGTCTCTCTGTATCTCTGTTGCAACCTGCTGATGACACTTTGTGACACTCTAAGCTCAGTGGCCACTTCCGTTTGAGAACATCCTGCTTGAAGCATCTCAATTGTGAGGTACTGTTGATCAATTGTTAGGTGTCATCTTGGTCTCATGATGTCAAAATGTGAAAAACGTGATGAGGAGGACTGTTAGCATTTCTAAATGAACCAGGACATTTATTGGGTGATTCATGGATCAAACACCTGTTGTGAATTTTGCCATCAAGCTCCTTGTTAGAGAACAGCAAGTTGTGCAAAAAGTACTGAAACATTGAACAATTGGACATGTGCATTCAAAAATTTAGAAAAGGTCACATTAAGTTCACCTGTAAGGGTTAAAGAGCATATTAAGTTCTTCCTGAAATTTCACCCACAAGCCAAATATCCCTAATTTTTTGAGTAGCGTACTAGGACCTTTTTGAGTCACTCCCAGCCCATCTAGCAGCTGCTCTTGCTGCACTCAGAAGTTACTCTGGATATTAGATGGTGGTCATAAAAATGTGACTCAACCATGTATTTAAAATTAGGCAATACAGAATTTTATATTTCTAAGTGACATTTTTTTTTAATTATACATAATTTATTTAAATTTGGAGTTCCTTACCATTACCTTACTAGTTCCTTACCATTTTTTATTAAATCTAGTTTAGTTCCCCTGTAATACATTCTGATTAGCAGAAAAGAGAGAGTAAAATGTAACTCCCGGGATGTGTGTTAATATTACATATTCAGCTGTATAAACTGAATAAGAACTCCAGCACTTTTATGGTAAAAGTGGGCAAAAATATACACGAGTAGACTGAGGAGGGCACATTTATTTATATGAAGGCTGTAAAATCTAGAAGGCAACTCACCAGAGATCTATGTTCTTTTGCCTTTGTCCAAGTTTTCTTCTCCAATTTGTGTCTGTTTTCCGAAACTTTTTCTTTCAAGTATAACATTTTCCATGACCCTGTGCACAAGCTGTAAATTGCTTTATTGTTCTGATACATCTTATTGTATTAAAACTTGGAGATATACCCAACCAATTTTTAGAAACAGATATTAGAAAAATCAATTTTTAAGTGCAATAAAGACCAGCATAAAGACGCAGTGCGAAGAAAAGCAGTGAACCTGGACATGTAAACTGGTAGAATAGCTCTTAATGTAAGAAATCTATAGGCACCCTAGTCTTCTATGGGCTACAAATTCTAGTTAATGGGAAGGGGCAGGTTCTGTGTCTTTACCCCTTCCTGACACAGCCATTTTCCATTTTCACTTCTGTTTTTTATTTCTTTTACTTCCTGCAGTCCAAGAGCCATAATTTTTTTCTTGTTCACTTAACTAATGTTTTGCATGATAAGTTTAGTATTGAATACAATGTAATGTGAAGCTGGAAAAAAGATTCTAAATAGGTATGATTATAGCAATATCATTTTTTTCTACTTACACTTTAATACCAAAAAATGTTTGTGTCACAATATTCTGACACTCATCAGTTGTTTTTTGTTTTGTTTTTTTACAGTATTTAAGTCTACAGAGACACATGAGAGCTCAATTGTTGTGGGATGATCTGTAGTTTTTTTTACACCATACACTACAAAGAAAAATATTTTTATTAAATATTTATGCATTTTTGGTGCATGGGAGACAAATATATTTAGTGTTTATTTTTTAGTTTATTTATATTTGTATAATAGAGAAATGGGAGTGATTATTTTTTTTCATTTTGTGTTTATTTATTTAATTTATTTTTCTTTTTTTCTGGGTAGCAACTTTACTATGGCCTTCAGAATATACCAGGCTGCCATAGCTTTTGTTATCTCATCTGGAAGCTGTCTGGTCCTGGTTAATGAACAATTAGATGCCTTGGTTATTATTGACCATGGCATCTGAGGGTTGAGTCCATGATTGGAGTTGTCTCCGATCATGGACTCTGTTGCCGAGTGTTTGTTACCATCTAGAATACATGTACAGTGGAAGTCAGGAAGAGTTTAAATATTTTGTGTTTTGTGCTATATTTATGTGTTATCAAATTGGGAAAATAAAAAATAGCATAATAAAAAAAATAATCATTTTGATTGGTATGGTCATATTTACGTATATAAGATTCTCCACTTAATATAAAGTCATGTTTTTGGGAAGCGGTAAAGAGTTATCCAAGTTAAAAAAAAAACATTTTTGTAAAATGCAGTGATGGGATGATAATAAAAAGCTAAACTCACTGTTAAGACATGTGATATATATAATAAAGAATATTTACATGAAGTTCTATACAGGCAGAGATGTTCAAATGGAGTTATAGGAGTAGAAGTTTAAGTGGGATGTCTAGACTGTAGGAAAAGAAGGGTGTTAAATAAATGAAAAATGAAAATAAAAATAAAAATCCTCAATCTGTGTTCCCTTTTACCTCTTTAAGAAAAATCCCTGAAGAGTAACATACAGGAATTTAATTACACATAAAATAATTCTATTTGAAATGTGCCTCTAGTTTGTCTTTAGGGAAAGAAACAACGGTACGTTGTTGAGTAGTGACCATACATGAACCAGATAATGCTCTCTGCCCATCAACCAAGAATAAAACAAATCTACAGATGTAAATTACAAAAATAGCATGTCTGTATTTCACTTTGCTGACAAATATTCCCAAGGGTCCAATGATTAATGCGATACGTTGTATCACATTTGATGTGTTTCATCAGGGGAAATGATATATCCGGCCTGATAACACATGATAAATGAATTATCTAAAATTGTATACAGAATTTCCAAATATGAGCTAGAGCTACCTTTTTTTCCCCTTTTTTATCTTTTTTTATCCTCTACATTTACATAAAAATGTGATTAAAGTTTGGATGTCTGATTTTTGCCATTATTCTGTCTTTCTCATAAACTGGATTAAAAAAAATATATAAAAAATAAAAGGACAAAGGTATCTTCAATAAAGAGAAATTATATATTCTCACAAAAATGATTTGTCTTCTTGAAGCATGGTAAGAAATAAAAGTATAGTCTTATAGCAGCAAAAAAGGCTATAAAAGTATGGATATCAAATTTCTAGGCAGAATTTTTTAGGAAAAAAATGATCAAGGGCCTTTATAGGTATATGACAATAATGGCTTATCCTTAGGAAGGGCCATGAGTATCAGAATGGTGAGAGGTGACTTCCAGTATCCCTGCCAATCTTCTGCTTGAAGGGGCAATGGTACTCTTTATGACAATGAACTTTACAAAAAAATTACTTTGTGACAAATTATATTGTCACAAAGCACATTTCTTTGTAAGTAGTGAGTGCAATGACAGAATGACTAGTGTTCAGCGAGCACCTCTGCGCTAGTATGCTCAGGTGCTCTGGCCGAGCACTAGGGGTTGCTCGAGTGCTCGGCCGAGCACTCAAGCATAATGTTAGTCAATGGGACTAAACCAGGCACCCCCCGCTCGGAAGAGGGGAGGGTGTCTGGTTAATAGAAAAAGGTCAGAATCATGACTTCTCCTCTTTTACTCCTTTCACTCGTGAAAGTATGCTAATTAACATAATTTGTACACATTAGCATTCAAATGCGTACGCATTAGCATAACAAATGCGTACGCATTTGCGTACAAATTCGTACGCATTAGCATACAAATTTGTATGCATTACCATGCAATGCGTAGCATTAGTGTACAAATCAACATTACAGTGCAGGGAAGAGACTCGAGCATTGCGCTCGAGTACACTTGGTGTTCGGCCAAACACCGAGCGGACCCGAGCGTAGGCATGCTCGGCCGAGCATGCTCGCTCAACACTAAGAATGACATATACCCACACTACCCCCGCTTCCGATTGGATGAGAAGACGGCCAAGTTTCCCCTAAAGGTGGAGTTATTAGTTTCAAAGGAAGGTGAGTGTAAATTTTCACTGCCACAGATTTTTTTACTGCCCGTCATGCTGCTTCCTGATGATCCATTGAATATGGCGAAACATGTCAGAGAATAAGGGGATCAGTATAGGAGAGGGTTAGCAGTTGGCTGAAAGTCGCCCTTCTCAGGGCACATGTATCAACTGCAGCCACGCTAGCTTTCCCTTTCTTTAGTCTAGAACTGGACAGGGGAAGATACTACAGGCATCTAGTCAATAGGTTAGGGAACATCTATCTACTGTAGAATATCGGACGCCTGCTCATGCTAGTTGATTATGGGACTAACCCAGCCGCAATAACCTCATACAGTGCTGGGACCTTAGTACCCTCTCACCTTTTTATTATCTTATTCATCACCTTTTTTTGTTTACAATATTTTTTTAGAAGTGTATTCTAGGACACATGGTATCTATATTGGGGCATAGCTACTTAGACCCCAAACATTATTGTAAGGATCCCTGTCATTGGACCCCTCTGATGCTGTGTTCATATCTGGTTGTGGCATCTGACATTAATATTTCAGTGTAAAATTAAAAAACAAAATGTATAAAATCATACTTACTTGATCCATTTGATAGTTAACAGCTGTCTGCCGCCATCTTGCTTGAAGATCCAGTACAAAATCTTGTGTGGCCCGTGATGATGTCATCACGTTGGATGGTGTGTTGATGTTATATGTCACCACGCACAGGATTTTACGCTGAATTTTCAATCAAGATGGTGGTGGGTGACTCTTTGCTCTCAAACGGGTGAGGTGAGTATGATTTTTTTTTTAAAATATTTTGCCGCCATGATTTGTTACCAGTTAACTGATTTGCTACCAGGAAGCACAAGGAAATTTCCCTGAAATTCAGATCCACTTTGTCAGATCCGATTAGCTCAACACAAAAACAGTGCAATACCGCAAGACTAGAGATTAAAGAATTTCCTGAATTTCAGTCCGTACAATACACTTGGATTTGGGTTCGAATACATTCGACCTGAATCAAAAGTGCCCCAATTGCCCTGAAAAGTCAGGCATGAGACTCTATGGTCTTCCAGTGCTGGATCCAACCCATCTCAAGCTTTTTTAATGCCATGACAGCATTAGTAATGTCAAAGCAACAGTGATATGTATGACTATGGGTAAATGGATGGTAGACAGTGGTAACAAACACCCTGTTTAATAACTCACTGTTTTTAATTTTTTTGATCAAAACAAGGTCCAAAAATGTTCCTTTTTTGGTAGAAATTGACATTTTTTTCTATGTAAAATGGTGGCTGCTACTTTGAGAGGTTCATCCAAATCGAATTCGGATTTGACTGAGATATGAATTTTTGGAAAATTCAATTAAGTTAGAATGGATTTGCTTATCACTATACACTAGACAATTCACCTTTGTTTACAAAAAAAAGATCTGTGGCTGCTAAATTGTGCCTGGTAAACAATGTAGGTGGTGAAGTGTTAGCCAAACTGCCTAAACCTCTTATTTTTAGATTTGTAAAGTTTATCATGATATACAAGAAATTTTCCAAAATTAGCTCCAAATCATGTGTTCAGTAAAATCATCACTCAGCATCAGAATGACCCAAGGAAGAACATTTTGTTTTATATTTGTAAACCTTTTTCAATGACTTGAAACTGAGTAGGATAATTAAAACTCAGTCTGATTGTATAACAATATAGAACAGGAATCGGCAACCTTTGGCACTCCAGCTGCTGTGAAACTACAACTCCCAGTATTCAAACATGCTTAGCTGTTCTTCATACTCCCACAGAAGTGAATGAAGCATTCTGGGAGTTGTAGTTTCTGAATAGCTGGAGTACCGGAGGTTGCTGATCCCTGCTATAGAAAGACCTAGACAAGCTGCAGTATTGGCAAGAAAATGGCAGATGAATTTTAATGTTGATATGAGTAAAGTAATGCAGCTAGGTTTCAGTGATTCTTTGGCTGCATACACATTGTGGGAATTAGTTTTGCAGTGGTAGGCAAATTGTGATCAAATACAGTCAGAGAGAGTGACACAGAAGTCCATTTCAAACAGGGTTTTGACTGTTTATTTTTCTCACACAAAATAAAAATATATGGGTGGACATTTATTAAGATCGGCAATTTATACGCCAGGCTTCTGTCACCAGAATTAACCCTCTTAAACCTGCTGACATTAGCGATGTGCCTCTGCTCCTAGAGGCTGCATTTTCCTACCTCCTTCCACACCCTGCCGTCCTTGATTGACAGGGCCAGCGCTCGTCTTCTCCTGCCGGCCTGGCAGCAGGTGACAAACGCTGACCTGGCCCTGTCAATCATAGACGTCAGGGCGTGGAAGTGTATTGTAAGGGTATTTTTAAGTAACAGATTGGTTCTCCCCTTTAATTCTGTTTAATACTCAGTATAATAGTTTATGTTTCCCTTGTAATGAAGTGGGTTAGAGAGAGAAACCCATCCCCCAATTGTGCTAATAAGACCACATTCCTGAGTGATATCAGAGACATGCTTGATGCACACTGGAGGAGGGGCTAACAGGTTAAAACTCTGCTACCCACTTTGTCTCAGGAGACTCCACCAGGACTCCATCTAGATAGGATGTGAGTATGACTTGCCCTATTTCTCTTGTACACCCTGGGGTGTTGGTCATGTGTTATAACAGGGGTAGACAGCCATGGGTATAGCATGATCGTCGGAGTCTCCACCCCATTGGCTTGTGATGTGTATTTACTTTTTATTCTGTATGTGATTTCTTTGTGTTATTGTATATTTACTTTGATAAGGATGGCTCTCAAAGGGAGCCACAAAGTTTGTTTCTCTGCGCCAAATTAAAGTAATCCTAGGATTTTACATGCATGAAAGAAACAACACTGACACCTTGTAGGGTCAAAGAGGTTCTCGTTTATTAGAGGAGTGTACAAGGGTTATATACCCCAGGGAGGAGTGAATCCTCTCCTGAGGTTTAGGATATATTTTATTGGTTAGTAATGCAAAATAAAGTTTCACTTCTGCGCATCTAGTCTAGCTAAAGAATGTAAACTACAGATAAGAGCAGGAGTGGTCCCGGAGCCGGCGCCATCTTGTAATGGCTTCACATCTTCAGTCTTCATATCCATAACAGTCCCCCCTTTGAAGCCATTTCAAGCACGGTGTTGTCTGTCCCTGATCTAGATGGACCTAACAATCTGTCCCATTGTGCCTGCGTCCTTTTCACCAGTGAGGATACAATCTATCCCTAATAGATAGACTCCCTCTTAGTGGACTTGCACAATGAGAAGTTAGATTCTAAATCTGACCTTAACACAGGCTTCACTGGAACTGCATAGGGGACTTCTTCGCTGACATCCATCTGGTGGTCTTCTTCTTCATCCGCTCTGGTTCAGGAATCCTCTGGGCACACAGGACCACTCACACTAAGCTAATTTTAAGCAAAGAATGTGTAAATATGTGTTAAAGCTAAGTGCGGATTATGTGAATATGTGCTAAAGCTAGACATACTGGCTTTAAGGTTAGTTGTCAGGCTTATCAACCGTTGAAACACAGGGTCCCAAGGAATCTTCACTTCCGCCTCACAGAACTGTAGTTGAGGGAGGGCTGATGTCATCCAAGGGCACATGAATCTCCCTCCTGATGTCATCATATGGTTCAGTCATGATCATCTCAGGGATGGAATTCTCCACTGCTTTTGCCAACAGTTTCCTGGCACAAGGGATTACACAACAAACAGTTAGAGCAAGCATTATTAAGATTTAGCAAGATGACAACTCCTAACTGAGCAAGAGATTTTCTCCAGTCTTTCAGCCAGTCAAACCAGGCATCCCATGGATCACTAATGCCTGAGTTCCTTTTCAACTCCTCAGATAAAGATGTGAGTCCCTTCAGGGCATTCATCACTTGGCCATCTGGTCCCAGGTTATCTGGAATAAGAGTACAACAGGTATCTCCTATCATCTTACATACGCCACCTTTCTCTGGCCAGGAGCATGTCCAATGCCATTCTGTTCTGGAATGCCATGATACTCGTGGGACCCAACTGTTCCACAATCCCTTTCAGGGCATCTCTGGAGTAGTTCACAAATCTCTGTTGATTATAATAGATTAATTAATCCAATCCACATTTTTGTTAATGTTGATAGTGGGAATAAGCGACTCAAATCCCACTGCCACCTAATCTCTTGCTTTGAACTCATTAGGGATCCCCCTTGGGACTCCTATGGCATCTATGTATATATGTATGTACAAGCTCTCAGCTGGTTTTCTTTGAGCTTCACTGATGTGCTTGGAGTTAACATCACTTGTAATGTACCATCAAACCAGGGTTTAAGGACTGTTTTACTGTGTCCTTTTTAACCCCCAATCTCCACGCACAGGTGGGTGGGTCCTTGGTAATTTATCAAGATCTGAAAAGTGAAACAAAAACTCGAGAATGTGTTTTTGTCAAACGCTTGTACAAACTGATCACATAATCTGTCAGACAACCACGTTGCATCTGGAGCTGCTGTGGGAAATACAATCCTGTCCTAGGGGCTGACCCCAAAAGCCTGTCTTACGGTTAAGGGTATACCTTACTGGAAAGAGGGCTAACAGCAGGCACTCTGTCCATGGCTTATCAGTCTGTGCCATGGCTTTTTGAGTCTTTTACTTTAGTGGGTTCAGTTCTTTCCTACTGCTGCTTCGTGGATGGTACGAAGCACTTTAGGCTTGTTCTACACCGTAAATCTTAATCACCTTTTGCATCACTTCACCTGTGTCACCTTCAATGGCCTCTGGTACCTTGTACCTGCATACAACTTCGGCCATAATCTTCTTTGCAGTGGTCTAGGCTGTGACCATAGCTACCTGGTATACTTCTGGCCATCCTGAAAACAAGTCATCACACACCAATACATACTTATACACACCCACCTTGGGTAGCTGAATGTAGTCTGCAAGCGTTGAAGGGTCTAGAGGACAAACAATCATAAAAAACGGCACCAAACGTGCATGTCCAAGGTCTGCAATAAGAAACGAAGGCCCAAAAAATGTCCACAGTGCATTCACGTTTCTGGACAAAGGGGTGTCCTCCACAGACTTCTTTCATTCAGGGGTGAGATATATCACCCCAGGAAGGAATGCAGCAAAACTGAAGTTTTGTATTTGACACCTTGCAGTTATGGCGACATGGCTGTAGTATACATACTGGGTGAGTTCTGGGCTCCCTGTGGCAGCATCACCCAAGTATACCTTTTTACCCTCATGTTTGAAGGCAAACAAATACCAACTGTCTGGATGTAGTGGTACAGAAGAGAAAACATCAGCCAAATTAATTACTGTTTAGTGGGTAGAAGTAGTGGGAACCTGAGTCAACAAGGTGTGTGAATTGGACACAATGGGGGTATTAAAAACTGTGGCTTCATTGACAGCACGTAGGCCATGTACTACCTGGTACTGGGTTGGTTTTGCCCTTCTTACTTTCCTTTTTCTCAGGGTACAAAAGAGTGGTAAAAGGGGATACAATCTTTTTCATAAAGTTTCGGAATGTTTGAGATATGGCATCCGACGGTGCCATACTCGAGGGATACTGCAAGCAGGGCTTAATTCTCATCTTCTGAGAGTACTGATATAAACATGGACCAGGGAGTTTTATCACTTATGGCTAACAAAGTTCTTGGTCATTAAAAAGGCACCTGTTAGTTTCACAGTGCCATCCTCCTGGTATGCGATGCTGCAAGCAAGTCTCTACCCAGGAGGCAACAGGGGACAGTATCACTGACCAGCAACCGGGCAAGCACTTCTTGGTTAAGGGCAAATCTAACATGGATGGGTTATGTTAAAGGGGAGTGTACTACTTTCCCATCCACTCCTATTCCAGGACTGGTGACCGTGGTGATTAAGTCAGGGGAGGACATGTTTGCTGTGCACAACTGTCTTGGCTGCTCCAGTATCAAATCAAAAACAGGACTTCTTCTTTATCACCCAGAGTGAGGGATATCATTGGAGCTGGACTTTAATCTGCTAAAATGTTTGAGGGCACAGCCAATACTGGATTGCTCGTTTCCTAATACTGGTCTACCTTTTTTTTCCTTTCTCATCTGTCTTTGTCTCTAAGAACATGGTTGTTTGTGGGGACAGTGATCTGGGCTCAGTTAACACAGAATAGAATCCATGTGGCGTGGTCGAGGAGTACCACATACAGCATAACTCTCTCCAATCTGGGTTCAGATGCTGCAGGTCCATTACCCAGGACCATTATAAGGTGGAAGACTTCGTTTTTCCTTTCTCCGTTTGGGAGGTGGTTTAAAATTACCGTGATAACATTCATAATAATACTTGACACTTTCTCTGTCTCTCTATACCTCCTCTATACACTTTCCGTAATCGGACTCCTGTGAGCTCGTTATCTTTCAGGCACCCTTTATTTTTCCTACATGCTTTTTTTCTCACTACTCTGGATTCAGTTTACCATCGGGGTGCATCTCTACAGCTTCCATTAGCTTGCTGATGTTCTTCACTGCCTGTCTACATTCTTTCTCCCTTACTACTTGTGTGACATCTTATGTCAAGCTACAGTTTACCACAGGTGAGACCATCACAATCCCTTCCTTTTGTGATTCTAGCATGGGTAGGACACTCAGGACCAAGTACTTCACTTGACTTTGTATCAAATGCAGGACCTAACCTAACATCTTCACCTGGTTCCCCTTGACCTGGAGTCCTGAACACCTGCACCATTACAACAACCTGTTAGGAATCGAGATGAAGTTGCCTCCAAGTGCTGACTTACTCCTAGTAACAGAAAAAACATAGAGGTTAAGTCATTTCATCTAATTAAACAATATTAACTTATTATAGGTATGTGTATATCCTTCATTTACTAAGTCGAATACTCGTTGTGGTTCTACTTGCATCTATGTGCTTTGCTTCCCACTTGTAGCCGTGTCACGGAGAATACCAGTAACTAAGATGGCCACTGGGCGGGGACTGACGTTCCCTCAGTTAAGATGGCCACCAGGAAGGGAAGTTCCCTAAGTTAAGATGGCTGCCAGAATGGACATTGGGACGTAGGGCGTGCCGTCTTGTGTGATAACTGGATACAAAGAGGTGAGCCACGGGCGTGGTTTTGGCACCGACATACTTCACAGGTCCACCCCTCTGAAGAGGGAGACTGAGGGGGCTAGTGATATGGCGGGGGATGTGTCTGCGGGAGCGCGGTTGGGTCCTCCTGTACCATCTTAGGGGCCGTGCTGACGGCATGTAAAAGTAATCATTTGTCTTTTCATTATACATTTCTGCCCAGACTAAATTCTTATATTTAATAATTTTCCGCTGATGCTCGCATTGTTTTTCATAACAGAATATAATGCTGTAAATTCAAGGCCGGTGTTCACTCCTTTTTGGCCTAATGCCACAGCAAACTTTTCTCTGTGAGTGATGATTTCTTCTATTCTCAACTTAACCCTTAATTTGGCCTCATCATCACAGTTGAGCAGATATCACTCACAGTAAACTTGGCTGTGTGACCTTCATCTACTAGTCGATTCTCTGGCAACACACAAGGTCAGATTTCTGGTCCACATAGACATAACAAGTCAACTTATTTTCCTTGAGCCACCACCTATGGAGCCATTAGTTTTCCGTTTAACAATTACACCAAGTTACCACCCATGTTTCAACTTTTCAGAACGGAGTCGGGCAGACAAGACACAGACAAACTGCACGCCTGACAAGGGGAGGGGTTAGTCTCAATCAGACTCAATTCTTCTGACCACACGGACTGCACACTAGCTTTGAGGTTTGATTACATCTGCTGCCCGCTGCCTGTACACTGCAGCCTAATACAGAAAATCACTTCTGGCCGGTCACGTCTGTCTAGACAATCAATCTAGACGACCCGGCGCAGGAAAACACTCCTGGCCGGTCACGTCTGTCTAGACAATCAATCTAGACGACCCGGCGCAGGAAAACCCCTCCTGGCCGGTCACGTCTGTCTAGATAACCAATCTAGACGACCCGGCACAGGAGAACCCCCCCCCCGTGACTACCCAGCACGGGGAAAACACCTCCCTGCGAGCGGATCGCCCCCTCTGTCTCAGGCTCTCTATCGAGAAGCTTGCACAGAGATTATGCGATCCCCCTGTCCGATCCTTGGTCAGTTTCTCACTCAAGTTTCCTCTCCCCTTTCAGTAACACAAACCACATAAAACACAAACCACAGTAGAAACAAACCCTTGTTTTGGGTTCTTTGAGCTCGAGGTTTCAACTTCAGCCAAAGCTGCTGCTGATAACTTCTATCTAGCAGAAATGACTACCGTAATGCAGTGCAGACTCGACAAGAGGTAGGTAAGATAATCAATTTTCTTACCTTCTCTTTGGGGCTGCAGTCCCCTTCCTCAAGCGACCGTGCACCGCACTCTGGAAGCCCATTCCTTCGGCTACAGAAATTACATTCCCTCGAGCCCACCCACGGGACGCCAACTGATAAGGATGGCTCTCAAAGGGAGCCACAAAGTTTGTTTCTCTGCTCCAAATTAAAGTAATCCTAGGATTTTACATGCATGGAAGAAACAACACTGACACCTTGTAGGGTCAAAGAGGTTCTCGTTTATTAGAGGAGTGTACAAGGGTTATATACCCCAGGGAGGAGTGAATCCTCTCCTGAGGTTTAGGATATATTTTATTGGTTAGTAATGCAAAATAAAGTTTCACTTCTGCGCATCTAGTCTAGCTAAAGAATGTAAACTACAGATAAGAGCAGGAGTGGTCCCGGAGCCGCCATCTTGTAATGGCTTCACATCTTCAGTCTTCATATCCATAACAACTTAGTAAATATAATTATTCACGTAGCCTGTGTAAGCTTATTCATTCACAAATCTTTCGAAATCACTTAACGTTACAGGAAGGATGCAGGAAAACAGAGCCTCTAGGAGCAGGGGCAACGCTCGCCTCTAGGAGAGGGGGTAGTGACCAGTTAGGGGTGTGTACCTGTACAGACTCACTCTATCCAATCAGTGCTGCCATTTTCAGACTGTGAAGGTACACACCACAACTGGTTACCACCCCTTTGTACCCTTACTGCAGACTGTTAGCAATTTATTCATAACTTCTAGTAGAAATAATAAAGGAATGGCACAACATAGAGCCATAAGAATAGATGCTGCAGAATTATGATTACATGGGGAATGCATGAAGCTATTAAAACAGGTATGCCAGGAGTGGTGAAATGTCCTCTTTAATCTATCTGTGCTGCTGGCGGATGCAACAAAGTTATGTAGCGGTGCAGGCCTCTACATAACTTCAGCATGGAAACCTGGCATGGAAAATGATGAATGAGATGGGCCAGCAGGCTGGTCTGCCCTCTTCCCCACCCACATCACACCACCTTTTCCCATTTGGAAAGTTAGGTAAAGACACAGATTTTGTCACAAAAGACCTGCGACCTTAATACGCCACATAGTGCCGTAAAATAAATAAATGCCCACCATAGCCTTTACATTCAGGCCCAAAACACAAATGAACTATTGCTTGGCTGAGCACTAAATGAACATATAAGTCCTCCTGCCTATATACAGTAAATGTCATACTATCAACCACTCCATTAACTTGTGTTACTTTAGCAATGGTCCACTGAGGCGAGCAACCTCAGTAACAGTCTCTTCAGACAGGTTCTGTCTCCTCAGATGGCTCACTTTCTCTAGTGTACACCTTGCACCTAAATAGCCCAGTAACGAGCTGGACTTCTGCTACAAAGTAAACATGTACTGGCCAGGAAGGGAAAGACAGGCTCCTCTACCGACCTGCCCATCATGCCATAAAAATCTATGCCCAAAAGCAGGACTTACCAAAAGACCTTATCAAACTACTCTTCTCTTTGCTAGGAATACTCATCTTTCCTAGGTTCTTTATACCTCATCCAGATGTCTTTCCTGGAGCTCAGTACACATATGAGAGTAATGTTGGGAAAATATAATGACTCCCTATCAGTTTTCCTGTCCCTTTCACAACATTAAATATAATAAAACTAGGGAGAACAGAACAAGAAAGGCATTTGGCTATTCTACTTACAAGTATGCTAAGCAGCACTACACAGTTGCATGGTTCCTGATATCAATGTGAATAAACCAGCATGACCACTACATTTTGGACAAGCTGTGCTTCTGGCTCAGTTCAAAGTAATAATTCCAGTGCAGGATGCTGCTGGGAACAGTGGAATGGTCATCAATATAAGGAGCCTGGAAAACTCCTTTAAAGGGATTTGCCCTTCTGGGACACTGATGGAATATCACTAGGATTTATATGCTATCAATTACACATAGGTGTGGGATCCACTCCTATCTCCAGAATGGGGTCCCTAAAGTGAACAGAGTGTTTGCTCATTTGCAGCCATCCTCCATTCGCCACTCTAGGAGTGTTAATAATAGCCAAGTGCTGAGTTTTTTCTGGCAGTCCCACAACGGTGAATGGAGATTACTCTATGTATATGTGGTGTCCTTTACTTCACTTTGGAGACCTCATTCTAGACATAAGAGTGGGTCCCAGAGGCAGGTCCTAGCAATATACCATCAATGCCCCAGATGGCCAACTGCTATCCGTCCACATCTTAAATATGGGATTCGGTTTTGGGCTACATATCCATAAAAGGGGAAGTTAACCAGATAGCATGGATCATTATAATGAGAAACTTTAAAAAAGCAGGCTTGTTCAGCTTGGAAAAAAGGAGGCCTTAGAGATTATCTTATTTACATGCACAAATACATGCACAATTGATACAAAGAACTGGCACAATATTTATTTGTTCTAAAGACTTTTCCAAAGCCATTCATACATTCATTACATATGGAAGAAAGATGATTTAGGCATCAATACAGGAAAGGACTCCTGTATTGATGGAAACCCTAGGGGTCAGCAACCTTCTGCACTCCAGCTATTGAGAAACCACCACTCCCAGCATGCAAACTTGCCCAGCATGCAAACTTGCCCAGACATATAAGTAAATGAAGCATTTTGGAAGTTGTAGTTTAAGAACATCTTAAGTTGTTGGAGGTTGCTGATCCTTGTCTTACCCCAAGATATACTAATGGCAAATAATATATCAGCAAGAGGTATTCTGGTTACATTAGTTATCCCCTATCCAAACGTATTCCCTATACATGGTACCACCACAACACAGCACAATCAGGAAGGTGATTCAGCAGGACAACATCATCCCTACTGCCAAGCTGAGGGAACTTGGATCTGGGCCAAAACACCCCACAGGCACAGCACCACAGCAACAATAGCAGCCATGGGCTGTTGGGAGTGCTGGGATGCCCAGCCCCCTGGAGGTGGTATGTTTCCTTGGTAGTTGTAGCCATAGTGTAGTCCCAAATTAGTGTAAGTACTCACTTCAAAAAGTTTGTTGTAAAGTTGGCAAACAGGCCTACACATTTTGTTCAAAATGTATACTAAGAAGTAAGAACCTTATGTTCAGATTCATAAATGTTGTTTAGCAGCAATAGATATGGATTTACCATCCATATAATTTCTTTCTACAGTTCTGGAATTTGCATATTCTGTCCCCTCAATTCCTCAGTGTTAACTCTATACCCATTTTGTTTTTAAATAGTGGGAGACTGCAAAAGGATTAACACCTACTTTATTTGCTTTAAGACTGTTTCTGGATGCCACATGGAGGGTTGAGCTTTTGTGAACTGTTCATATTGTGTGTTACTGCATGTTCTTGCTGTCATGCTTTGCCCATAGGTGGTGTGATGCATAGCCAAGGTGGCTTAGCTTGACAGCAAGGATGCTGTTTGGCTGGTGCATCTCTCCCATTTGCCCTGAGTTTTGATGGAGGTCACCAGGCTATGCTGTGTCAAACTAGTGTAAGGACCTCTGACAAAAAGATTTTGTTAATTTGATAGGTGGTTTTATACATTTTGATCAAAACATATACTAAGGACCTTTTACCAGGAAGAAAAGTTGTCAGATAAACCTAATTTTCTTTATGAACAGCTGAAAGACGTCTGGACAGAAGGACCACTGTGGATATAGTGATTTTTGACTTTACCGAATAGGTAAAACACCGAATAGGTAAAAAAAAGGTCTAAAGTAATTATGAGCAAACCTGGTTTGTTCATCTATATAACTCCCTATCTCTAGCTCTGTACATGTTTAAAATGTATTGCTTCCGATGAGGCACTTTCAAGATGGTGTCTGTTAAAGCTGGACTTTAGTAGTCTTGTGCATGTGCTGTTACACTCAGGTTTGGATTTGAAATGTACTACAATAATGCATGTATTGCTACTTATAGTACTGAAGTCTCGCATTACCAGCTGCCATATTGAAAGAGCCTCATTGAAGGCAACACATTTTAGCCATGTATGGAGCTAGGGATAGAGTGAAATATGAGTTATGTAGATGAACAATCCAGATTCATCAAAGCAGGCCGAACCTGATTCGCTCATCACTAGTCTATAAGTTTAGAGTGTATAGTTTGTAATTGGGTTGAAAACTGGCTCAAGCGATATACTTAGAGTTAGAGATGAGTAAAGTTATGGAATATTCTAATTATCTGCTTTTGCGAACTTCAAAAAGAAATTTGATTTGTGACTAATTACCTTGTCACATAGCACATTTCTTTGTATAAAGCGGGCACAATGATGGGAATGCTGACTCTTTTTAAGAGGGCACTGGTTGTCCTGTGAGCACGGCGGCCTTCTCCGTGCTTACCAAAAACAGCAGCCTACGTAGTATAACAGGTGTGCTTGGTATGGCAGCTCAGCCTCATTCACTTTAATGGGGGTGAGCTGTGCCTAGACCACATGACCGATTAACATGTTGTCACTGGCCTAGGGAAAGCAGTGAGAAGGCCACAGTGTTACTATGAGCGCTGTTGCCTTCTCGAATAGCTAATCGTGAGGGACCGGAGTGTGGGTCCAGAGGATAGATCATCAGTATTAGCATTTCGAAAAACTCTTTTAACCTTCATAATATATAAATGGTTTGCAAAAAATATATAAAGAAAATGTGTTCCATGTAAAATCCCCTCAAAATACTAGGGTGCACTGCCTACACCTGAAGAGGAAGTTAAGTCTCCAAAGGCAACAAGGCTGCTTGACCTTTGAATTTGGGGAATACACTGTCTAAGAAGGTAGTCACAGCAGGAACAGTAGATGCTTCACAAAAAGCTTAGATGACTACTTAGAACAAAGTAACAATAACATTTACATGAATGGGTAGAATTGTTCCCCTTTACAATCATTCACATACATTTTTATCCTTTGGCTGAACTTGATGGATACATATCTTTTTTCAACCCTATTATGTAATCTCAAATTCATATTTATAGTTTTTATATTGCAGCAATAGATCAATGTATACCATGTGGAAGTGCAATATGCCTTTTTGTCTACATTTCTCTTTAAAAAATTACCTTAGATTAGCAGTTATGGTCTACCCTGTTTTAATTCCTACATGTAGAGGTGTAAAAAATGGGTTACAGAGGCACCTAGTTCCTAGAGCTTAAAGGTGAAAAATGTCTCCACTATTACATAAGAGAAACAGCAGTAGAGATGAACAAGTCGAAATTTAGAAAGTCAACCCAAATTTTTCAAAAAGTTTTGATTTTAACTAATGATAATTTTTTGTGTTTGTTCTGGTGAGTCAAAGAGTAAAGAGTGAAAAGAAAGATTTGTCCAGGCAATCAGAGTACTTTCAATCTGGGCAGAATTAATTTGGACCCGAATCACATTGGACAGGTGACTTGGCCAAATCAAACCAGAATCAAATTTTTAGAAAATTGCCCACCATTAGGTAGCAGCATTATAAAAGGTTCATGACAGTTAAGAGGCCCTTATACAGTGTGGGCACCTACCCAGGAGCTTTACATTATACCTCTGTATGCTGTACGTATTTGCAAGATCAGATATCTAACACAGAAGAAAAGGGTAATCACATTTCAGCAAAGCCATAGTTAAATGTGCATATAGTGAAAAAATAATAATAATAACCCAAATACAAAGGATTTCAGATTGCCTGTTCTCTTAACCTAAAGAGGACATTTTTCAGCTTTCTTATGAAGACGGGAAATTAAAATTCATCACACCAGGAGGGGAAAAGGAACTAGCTCTTTTCCATTCTTATAAAGCCTTATCCACATTTCTTAACTGTTTTGTCTTTTAACATTTACGGTTCTACTTTTTGTATAAAAAAATGACAACTATTATAACCCGAAAGGTGATAATTATTGTTACACAGCCTGACAGTCAAATTATTGAGTTTCTGAAGCTTTGCCTGTTCATTTGCATTGGGGTTATTAATCATTAGAGAACTGACTTTTCCAATAAGGACAAAAAAGCAATACTTTACAGATATAAAACATTATATTTATGTCTCTGCTGGGAAACTGATTATAAGAGGAGGCTGTGACCTATTCTTAAAGAGGGTGTCCAAGATATTTTTATTAATTATCTATCATCAGGATAGGTCATCAATATCAGATCAGCAGGGGTCTGACACCAGTCAGATAATTGAAGAGTGTAGCCTTCTCTTCATTGTTTACCTGCACACCATTGCAACAGCAGCGGTGAGCAGGTGTAACTACAATATGCCATCCCATTCACTTCCATGGGAAGGCTTGTTCCTGTAAAGTGTATAGGAATGCCGATAGTGAGCAGGTAAGCAATGAAGGAAAGACCGTGCTTGCACAAGCACAGCCTTCTCTTCAAACAGCTGATCAGTGAGGGTGCCAGGTGTCTGACCCACGCCAATCTGATATTGATGACTTATCTTGAGGATGGGTCATCAATAAAAATAACTTGGAAAACACTTTAACCCATATTTATAGCCATTGATTTTAATAGGGTCTCAGCAGGCATGGGATTCAGCCAGTTCCCTCCAGTTCTCCAGATCTGGTTGTTAAAAAAGTCTGGATCCGGTGCCTTGTTGGTGGCAGGGCAGCTGGAGACGTTTGCGACTATCACTTTGTGCGCTGCCAATAGTTTATCTCCTTAGTTGGGTGGTATGTGTGTGTAGTGTATATATGGTGTATATATGTATGTGTACCATGTATATGGTGTATTTATGTGTATGTGTGTTGCATATATATGGTGTATGTATATGTAAACATGTGTTGTGACGCCGCATGTCCATAGCTGAGTAGAGAACCTGTTGCTAAAAATTTTAATCCCACCCCTGGGTCTCATAATCCATCTGATTATGGACTCTTTTGCCATATTTTTGGGCACTGCTTTTAGCTTTTTCTAGACTGCAAGTGGTGTGTGCAGTTAAAAGTGTTGCCTGAGATTTTGAAGGCCTGTTTTGGGGATAAAAGCAAAAACAAACACAATGCAACAGCACTCTGCAAACACAAATAATAAAGTATATACAACAGTGCCATACTCACTATAGAAAATGTACTAATGCTAATGCTATGTTATAAATATGACATTTATTGGCAAATACATTTTGTACAAAATTATTTGTGCCTTTCCGCCAACGACAAGGCAGGAATACAGGTGAAACCCACACTGTACTAGGATATAATATATTTATTAGTACATGTTCTATAGTGAGTATGGCACTATTGTATTTACGTATTTGTATAGTATTTACTGTAATTATTATTTGTGTTTGCAGAGTGCTGTTGCAGTGTGTTTGTTTTTGCTTTTATGCTTTCAGCCATGGGATATCCTGACTATGCCCCATCTGTTTTCAGTATAGGTCATCAGTATCAGATTGGCGGGGTTTGACTCCCGTTACCTCCGCCAATCAGTTGTTTAAAATGGCCGTGGTGCTCCAGTGAGTTCTTTGGCCTCTTCCTAAGCCAGTGATGTCACATTTATTTGTCACATGGCCTAGGTGCTACTTGGTCCTATTCAAATCAATGGGGCTGTGCTGCGCTACCAAGCACAGCTGCCATTAAATGGACGGAGCTCTGCTTTGTAAGCTGCAGGAGGCTACGGCATTCCTAAGAATGATGCAGTCTCCTTGAACAGCTGATCAGTGTTAGTGCCAGTTGTTGGACTCCTTCCAATCTAATATAGATTACCTATTATGAGGATCAGCCAACGATATTAAAATCTAAGTCAACCCCTTTAATGGGTTGTTGTCCACCCAGGTGACATGGTTGCTTAGTTTTACAGTAATATGAATTTCCTAAGGGCTAAGGTCTCATACTGAACATGGCGACATTAGCAAGATGTTTGGATGTTCTTCCATAGTTGCAAGTAGAAAGGTATCAGGCAAAGCAAATGTTACTGGGTTTGGTAGTTACTGGGTTCAAAAGAGATGAGGTACTGTTATTGATCATGATGGAAGAGAGATGGTGAGAATGGGTTGTTGGAGGATACTGTAGAAAACAAGGAAAGTCAATGGGGAAAACAATCAATAGTATGGGGGAGAAAACTGAGACACCAAGAGTATCACAATTTTTTAATGTACTGAACTCACTGATGAAGATGCTCATAGTGCAATGGGACCTCATACCCTTTACCTTCTATGAGTCTTCATTTAAAAGGGCTACAAACATGACCTTTTACTTTTCTTCCCAACCATGACAGTCTTGAAAATAAGACTTTAAATTGTGTGCCATAAAATATGAAAGAATACTCCTCCAAACATTTTTTTTTTCAAGTTTGGAAAATTATAGCATTTATTCCAAGCTTAGTCATATATGATAATGAGATTATTCCACCAGGAAAGTTCAGTCTAGAAGGCACAGCCACATCTAAAGCTTAACTAGATTACTTGATGTCGGTTGTGATGTGGTGTGTATGCTTCAGTATTTCTTCAATTAGTACAACCAAGTGTCGCAGACCAATCATAAAACAATTACATTCAATTGCATTTTGAAAAACCTCAGTTTTAAGTAGCTGCTTTTCATTTTTTCCCTCCGTTTTGAGATCAGAGGAACATGATGTGTGCCTACCTAATTAGTTTTTTTACCAGAGAGGAAATTGAATTGGCAGTATGTTCTATTACAGTGACAGTGAATCTGAGATGCCTTCAGCTCAATTTCATTTTCCTTTGCTATGAACGAAGATTCTCTCCTATGAGAGAGTTTTGGATCTTGTTATGACACCTGTAACATGCAGCAATGTGGAAGAACAATTAAACTCTGCCCTTGGCATTTTTAACAGTGATACTACCGGGGAGCTTCAAATTCTTGGCTTGCTGCATGTTGAGCAAAAACCTTTCCTTCTAAGGCTTGTCCTTGTGTTTACTGTGCTATGTACATTACAACATCCAATGTAGCTACCTAAATCTTAAAGTTTTTTATTTAATTTATACCCCAGTCCCAGTACCTGTTGAAAAATGTATATACAACTTCTCCCCACCATTCTGATCTGGCTCCTTCACTATCTTTGGTGGTCCCTATCTGTAAACTTCCAAATGGACAAGGTTATGTAAACTTATGTGATGACTGGCCTTAGAGGTGATGTAAACCTCTGTATACTATTTCTGGATGTAATATTATTACAGGTTATGGTTACTAGAGAAAGGTCGTTGATCCAAAGAGTGAGGAAGTGAGGAAAATTGACTTCCAACTCATGGAATTTTTTTGCTCCCTTCTGGAGCAACTTGCAGGATAACATGCTGAACTGGATGGACAGATGTCATTTTTCAGCCTTATAAACTATGTAAATAAAAAAATAGGCTAAAACGTAAATAAAGAATATCTCCCAAAAGAGTTATCAACCCTGAATCAAGCAATATCATCTAAGATTAGTTTATTGGTCCAGTGAAGGACCTCTGGAATCTGCTGAGGCTACGGCCTGTTATAATTTCAAAACCTGGTTTCACAAAGGGTATCCTATGTTGGGACAGTTACATTTTAGCTCTTTTTATTAAACATGTATTTCCACAATCCCCATTTATCACCTATCCCCAGGAAAGACAATAGACATCTGATCACTGTGATCCTACTGCTGGGACCCCCACTGATTACTAGAGTGGGTAGTCTAAGGAGTTTTATTGGGCATCTGTCAGCAGATTTGTACCTGTGAAACTGCCTGACCTGTTACATGTGCGTTTGGCGGCTGAAGGCATCTGTGTTGGTCCCATGTTCACATGTGCCCGCAATATTGAGTAAAATTATGCTTTATTTTATGCAAATGAGCCTCTAGGAGCAACAGGGGAGTTGCCATTACACCTAGAGGCTCTGCTCACTCTGCAACTGCAAATCCCAGTGCACTTTCACTGACAAGGCCAGGCATGATGACATTTTCACTGCCTGTTCCTGTCGATCAAAGTGGAGAGGGGGCAGCAGTAGAAGAAAGAGCAGAACCTCTAGGTGTAAACACCCCCATTGCTCCTAGAGGTTAATTTTTCTCAGCAATGCAGGCACATATGAACATGGGACCAACATAAATGCCTTAAGCTGCCAAGTGCACATGTAACAGGTCAGCCAGTGTCATAGGTACAGATGCCCTTTAAATGATGCTGTGGTCAAACGCATGCTGCCACTTGATTAAGAGTTTATGAGCGAAACAAAGATAGCAAAGTGCTGTCCACAAATGTGGATATTGTCATTTTGTTAATCAAAATATATATGGATTGAACACAATCTAAATATATATATATATATATATATATATATATATATATAAAAAGGCTGAACATATAATACTCAGTAGGAAGGACATCATTGAGCCACTATAACAGATCAATAAACAGAGATGCTCTCCTATATTTTGGGTAGATCATTCAGCATACAGGAGCACTCATGTCTCATCATATCCGGGGAGGGAGGCAGGATACGTAGCTATGCCGTGAAAATTTGCCCTGGAGCCGACACATTAGGCACATAAGGCTGATGGCTCATAAATTGGGCAAAGCCGATAACTGTTAAATTATTAAATAATTTACACCCCAGATTAAGCAGAAACCATTGAATGAATGGCTCCTGGGATCTATAGAGTTGGCGTGTTAACCTTGGACCAAAACATTCTAATGATATGCATTACGTCTACCACATCTGTACATGCATTTTTATAGTTAACCTTTATCTATTGTGATTAATTATTTTATTAAATGTGATATTGATAAATTACTATTTAAAGTGGATAAGGCTGGTCCATTAGCATATTCCAATTGTCCGTGATAATAATTTCACACACTTAAAAACTCTAACAGTCATGAAGAGATTTTTTTTTCTTCTTTTTTAGCTTCATGACCAAACTGAGATCAGTATAAGAATTAATTATGACAGCCATATCAATTAAACGTAAGAAAATTCTAAAGATAATTGCGTTCAAAGATTAGATAATTTGATGTCTGTCTCTTTGTAATATGTGCTTTATGTGGAAAATTAATGCAATTAGGATTGAATCATTAGGAATTTCTACTTTCATAGTTCTCAAAGTTTTTAGATGACATGGTACATTTGAATGATAAATGATTGAAAGCGAGAAATTTCATGTTTCCAAGGTGTCTACGCTAGGAAACCTATTATTAAATACTAGAGTGGCGGTAACCTGTTTAGGTAGCATTAATTTAATTACATTTTTAGTAATTAGTTGACATTTAGATTTTTTTTTAGATAACTGAATGCCTTGTGTAAATGTTTCACAAACTAGAAAGAAAAAAAGATCCAGCGCTGGTAATTATGTCCAAACCTAACTGTAAAAAAGCCTCACCTTCTGAGATGAAAGATGCTCACCTGAGAGGGTTGTGTGTTAACACAACTGTCACCTATTATGGACGCCCATCTGAGCTTAAGGATGCAGGGTGTCCTGATGAGGACCTTCGAGGATGAATATTTAAGACACCAAGAAAAATTGAAGAAAAAAAGGGGTCTAAGGATGGTGCACTTCACAAACAATACTTCACGCATAACATCCATCTTTATTCAGTACAGAATATTACCATTTAAGTCTAATAGACAACATGTTTCGAGAGTTAAAACCTCATCATCATTTCACAAACTAGAAAGAAAAAAAGGACACAACGCTGGTAATTACGTTCAAACCTTCAAATAACCTCACCTTCTGAGATGAAAGATGTTCACCTGAGAGGGTGTCATGTATTATGGAGGCCCATGTGAGCTTGAGGATGCAGGGTTTCCTGATGAGGACCCTCGGGGATGAATATTCAAGACACAAAGAAAAACTGAGGAAAAAAACGGGTCCAAGGATGGTGCACTTCCCAAACAATACTCCATGAGTTCCAATGAATGAAAATACAGGGACATCCTTCTTTATACTATACAGCGTACCACCATTTAAGTCCAATAGACAATGAATTTTGGGGTTAAAGCCCCATCATCAGGTCAAATGGACATTGGAACTCATGGTGTATTGTTTGGGAAGTGCACCATTCTTGGACACCTTTTTTTCTTCAGTTTTTCTTCGTGTCTCATCAGAACACCCTGCATTCTCAAGCTCAGATGGGTCTCCATAATACGTAACAGTTTAGTCCTTTTTTTCTTCAATTTTTCTTTGTCTCTTGGGTAAATGTCAGATTTAATTTTCATCTCTTAAGAAAATTTAAAACTATTATGAATAATAGTAATAAGAACAAAAAGAAGAATTGCCAGGTGAACGTTTTGGTCTCTTCAGCTTCTCTGTTCCTCTTTTACTATCTGAATTCTGCTATGTTGTTACACCCATCGATTAATTTATTACTACATGACACCACTGAAGCTACCCTTTGCCTGCATTGGTCCATGTTACCCAATTTGTATTCCGGACAGAAATTAACATGTGATGGACCAGAAGATTGCTGAACAGAACCTGGTTGCCAATTTCCTTCACTGATTATCATACAGGCCTTACATCTACTACCCTCTTAGCTTTCATATCTGATCCTTGCATTGATGAATAGTTTTTCTGCAGTCTATTTTAGGATGTGCCAATTTAGAATACATTTTTGTAATTATTTTGTAAGCCTCCTCTATCATTTTCCTGCAAACATTCTCGTTTACGCTATGCAACCCTTGGTGACTCTCTTGGTTTTATTGACTCACTGGCTCCTATATTTATGAAAACGTTTTATGCCATCAAAGGACAAGTGGAAAACAGCATTAAAAGTCACCAGCTTGGGTAAATTTAGGTTAGAAATGACTAATATAATGATGTAGTCATTTGATAAATCATTCATTAATAATCATCGCTTGTGTGTGTTCCTGGACTTTGAAATGGAGTATGACAGCAGAACAGGCTGTCCGCTGCTAATTGCCATAAAGTTGCCAGATGCTATAAAATTCGCTCCACGACCCTGTAAAAAAAGCAAATTCAATATGGATCTCACATTGCCTGATTTAACGATGTAATCTATAGTTTTGAATTGACTGGTCGGAAAAGACGTAATAAAACATTCCGGTTTTATTAATACAGAAAAAGGTTATTCCCTTCTATATAAAAAACTTTTTATGTCTTGCTTGTAATGGAGATGGGAAGAGCTTAAAATTTATACACCTGCTCAAAGGGCATATGTCTATTAGATGATGGGAAATTCAATTTTATGTTTTCTTTACTTTTTTTTTTAGTTCTAGTTTGCTGATTTTTGACATGTGAAAGGGCTGTTTAAAAAAAAAGTCAATTACTCGTAATACTGAAATTGTGTTCTCAATTTAGGGAACATAAATGGTCCATTTAGATTTTGCTATAATGCTAGAAAACACATAAAACTCACAGACACAAGGTTCATGAGAAGAATGGCTCATAATAGTGATGCTAACCCCAACACCCTATATTTTAGTCCCAACCCCAATGCCCACTGTATTATTCTTGGCAACACTGCTCCATCTGTAACCTGTGATGGTGCTTCCGTTAGTTCACTAATGGCTGTGTGATGGTGGGTGTAGGGTGCAGGGAACTGCAAGACTTCCAGAAAGGCATTTTGCAACATAGACATTTGATGAACTGTAATCTCTTTCACTTCTTACACAACTGTTATCTGTTACCACTTGGAGAGAGGCACACAACCTGTCAGTTACACTCAAGCAGAGGCGAAAACCTTGTGAGTTTCTCTTAAAGGGGTTCTCCAGGCTTTTAACGTTGATGACCGATCCTCAGGATAGGTAATCAATATCAGATCAGCTGGGGTCCAACACCTGGTACCCCTGACGATCAGCTGTATGAAAGAAAGGTGTGCGCAGTGTGCACATGCCATCTCCTGTCTCTCTTCCTGCTAAGCAGAGGCACAACCCTTGTTGGTTAATCTTAGGCAGAGGCACAAATCTTGTCAGTTACTTTCAGAGAGAGGCACAAAACTTGTTGGTTACACTTAGGCAGAGGTGCAGTCATTTAACACACAGCAGTAACAGAAGAAAAGAAGTCGCTGAATCACTAAACCACCTCTACAACCATGGATCCAGTCTAATATGGGTGTTTCATTCCTCTTCAGACCACTATTCATCAATACCCAACTGTGTACTGATGCAGCTGTCTGTTAGAGTATCTAGTCTGATATTGCTTCAACTTACTGGCTCCAAGAATAGAAGATGTACATTTACCCAGGAACACTTCCAACCTATTTGCAGCCAATGTTTAAAGTACGTTATCCAGAAAATGCTGCAGCTCAGTGTCTAGGCACTCATATATTGTTAGATTACTAAAGTCTTCCCTAGCAATGATCCCTTGAAGTGACCAAAACCTATTAAACAATGGGGGATAGGCCACCATACCCTCTGGCACTCCACTGGCTGTATATATTGTTGTCAAGCCCAATAAATGAGAGTTATCTCAAAGGCACAGCCTTACACTAAAAAAAATAGCATTGGTCCCTGCTGCCTACACAGTTCCTATTGTGCACAGTACATACTACTGGGAAGACATGAGGGGCATGTTGGTCACTGTTGCCAACACTAAATCTCCAGCTTAGTTACTGGTAATCTAGAGAAGTAGTCCTACCTTCATGAGTCCGGGAGATTTAGTCTTTTTCTGCCTAATCAACATGCTCTCTTGGACTCAACAGTAGACATGATTTACTATAAGGTGCACATGAGGCCGGCTATCTCTGTGACCTATGTGCCTCTACGGAATCCGACTATAAACAAGCTCAGGATGTAGACTGATCCTGCCGTTATATGTTATTCTCTGTTATTCTTACCGCTATTCTACAGTCTGTAAACTAACAGAGATGAGTTAGCAAAAACACATCTTCATTGTAGTCTGTAACCACAGAGTCATATATGTCTGCAAGGGAGCTGTATACACAAAACATGAGGATATATATATATATATGTTTTTTATTATTATTTTTAAATTTGATATATATATATATATATATATATATATAGTTTTTTTTTTTTTTCCCTTGAACAGTAATGTCTTTCCCACCATTTATTGCCCCAGCAGGAGAGACAGGAAGTTGTTCAAGTTTCAGAAAGCTGTGAAAAACGTCCTCGCTGAGGCTAAAATCATCTCCAACTGAATATTTTGCCACTAAATATTTCCCTCTGGAGCAGGGAGATGAGCACCGCTGTGTTCACCGCTGACAAGTATATCCGATGGTTTTTGTGAAACAATGTTCAGTTTTTTATTTTTTTATACAGCTGTTTGGAAATGAAAATCTGAGTAGGTACAAAATATACAAAGAAACCACACAAAGATCTTTGACCCTTACATATGAGTCGCGGTAACAAATTCAGAGAATAATACACATTTTTTATTTCTCTACTTCCAATTACATTTTCTATAAGAAAAAAACAACTGAAAATTGCTACGTGCAGCAAGAGTTAGCAAAACTGGCAACTCGAAAGATTCTTGATGGAGGAGTAAATCTCTGAAAGTATTTAGTTGCCACTTAAGACTGACAGTTTTTTTCCCCAAAATGATCTGTAGAAGTGGACCAGGGTTCAAGGGCAGATTAAGTTTATTATAGGTCTGAGTTTTTTTACCCATCTTGGGCTCCTCCATCCATTTTCCCAGACTATCGACCGCCCCCCACCATCCCCCCAGCTTTGCGTTTCTCTCCATATTTATTTTTTTCCGGAAGAAAATTATACCACATACTGTATATACCAGGGCTGGCCAACCTGCGGCTCTCCAGCTGTTGTAAACCTACAACTCCCACCATGCCCTGCTGTAGGATGATAGCTGTAGGCAGACTGGGCATGCTGGGAGTTGTAGTTTTGCAACAGCTGGAGAGCCGCAGGTTGGCCAGCCCTGGTATATACGATACCACCCAGTCCCTCATACAACATTACACAGTACGCAGTATATAGTATAACACACCACAGTATGTAGTACTGGAAGAGAAAGGACCTGTTATGTTCCTGGTCACATGGTGATGATGTAATTACAGGTCCTTTATCATATGAGCATGACACTCTCCTTCCTTGTAAGGGGCTGTCCCATTGAACTTTGTCATGTTCCTTTGACCTTGTATATAGCTTGTCAATGTGTTTCTTTTATTTGTCAGTGTGTGCTGTATTAGATATTGGGGGTTGTAGTGATGGTCTTCACATCTCCCTGTTACCAGAGATAGGGTATACTGCTAACCTCTGTAACACTCAGGGAATGTTAGGTTTGAGAACTCTACACTTTTGCAGGGGTCTCAGTGGTCTGGCCATGCTTCAAAGCATTTATCTCTGCTGGGATAGTATACATAGCCCCCTGCTAGTGATAGTACAGGGGAGGGGGATGTGTTTCTGGATATCTCTGAGACTGGGGGTAGTAGTTCATTGTTGGGGTATGTGAGAACAAGCTGCTGCATTCTCCCCTCCTGGATTTGCTTCAATATGGATAGTCGAAATATCTGTAACTTTACTTGCAACTTTATGTCTGACCTCCAATAAACTGGTCACTGGTGACAACTCCTATTGCTCAGTGCCTATCTTTTGATGATCTGATCGATGGGGGTCCAACTTCTACCACTGTTTGAGCATCACGGCCTCCTTACAGCTTACCTGACATAGCCCTGTTCAGTGGATAGCAGCTGTTCTCTGTATCACAGCTCAGCTCCATCTACTGGAATGGGACTGAGCCACACCCAGGTCATATGACCGATGAATATGACATCACTGGCCTATAAGAGAAGGCCATAGTCCTCATTGGAGGGCTGCAGTTTCTTCAAGCAGCTGATCAGTGGGAGTTCTGGAAGTCGGACCTCCACCAATCAGAAACCGTTGACATATTCTGAGGATAGGTCATCAGTATAAAACACCCGGTAATCCTTTTTAAAACTAAAGTAAAAAAAAAATCACAGTTGCATACTGATTTTGTTGCTATCCCTAGACCTCTACTGGCATACTTCTATCCTTTTCCATTAAAGGGGTTGTCCGAGTTATGACAAAAAATATATAGCACTGTAAATCTGATGGGCAGCAATATATAACTAAGTTAAGCAAGTTTTAGGCAAACAAAATCCATATTTCCTAATTTCCCTGGTTCTCTTCTGGTCTTTGTTTACATGCAATAACAACAATCTCAGCCCCTCCCCCTTCTCCCCCCCTCTCTGCAAAGGGAATGAATACAAGTGCTGAGTGACATGTCTACCTGCTGGAATACTCAGCAGCATGTTGTATGTGTAGGACTACAAGTCCCAGCTGTACAATGACACTGCTAATACATACAGGAATTTCTCCCTACCTGTTCTTGTACAATAAAATTCCTCTACAGCTCTTGTGCCCAGCATTTGTCTCCTCTCATTGCTGCAGCTACTGCTTGTTGTAAAGCCTTGAGCCCTCAGTGTGTTCTGGCTGAAGGGGTTAATGTTTTATCTGATGGAGGAGAGCAGATAGCAGCCCAGCAAAGAAAGGGGGCGTGGCCAGTGACGTCTCGTGTACAAACTGTTATCTGAACTCTGAGGCTTGTAAACGAAACATCACAGAGCAGAGAGATAAGGTGACATCACAGGTCATGTGACCCTCAGTCAACTCTGAGAAACCAGCAGCTTTAGAAACACAAAGTATATGGGAAAGTTGTTATACCTGACAAGTTAGAAACATATAAAGAGCAAAAAAATAACTCGGACAACCCCTTTAAAGTAGTTCTTAAGGCTGCAGATATCAATGACCGATCCTCAGGATACATCATTAATATCAGAGTGGTGGGTGTCCTAACTCATCAACCCCACTGATCAGATGTTTTGGGGCACCAGAAATTTACAGTCTATGGAGTGGAAGCAGAACGCTACATATGCTCTATAGCTTCCAACATGTACTGATGCTCAGCTTCCATTCATTTGAATTGGACCTGAGCTGCAAGACTCTATATGGCCACTACACAATGTACAGAGCTTTCTGCCTCCAGCTTGGTACATTGTATAGCTTCTGGCATCACTCTGATTGAAACAGCTGATGGGTGGAGGTGCCAGGTGTTAGACCCCAACCTATCTGATATTAATGACCTATTCAGAGGATAAGTCATCATTATCTGTAGCCCTGAGGACCCCTTTAAGTTCACAAAGCCAGGTTTTCATACCTGATCATTCTATTGAGTCAGTGCACCCTCTTATCAAATGCTTTGGCTACGGACCATGATGAGATATGACGCCTTATAGTGACAACATGCCATCCCATCACAAAAGAACTCTTGAGTAGCTAGCCTAAGTTAAAAAAATAAAATTACATTTTGGAAAATCAAGATATAAGCCAGCGCTAGATTCAGATGATGTATTGCAGAAAAATTAATTCTAAAGCAATACAATTTCTGAACATTAGCACAGATTTCAATAAAACTCACATATGACTTATAATAACCTGTGTGATGCAATTATAATAAATCATTTCCATAGACATACCGCACTGAAACCGGAAAGTTGGATTAAAGGCTTTAAATTGCACCCGTCATACACTATTGTGCACTGAACATGTTTAGTAATGAAAAATGCAGAGCAATGTGCTACATGGGCAACAATTAAAACAATATATTAGCAACACAGTATTATGAAATCGGTATAATATGCAAAAGCTCACAGCATGAGAAGAACGTATTACTGGAGATTATGTTCCCGAGACATCAATTAGCGTAAGTGCATTGACTTTCCAGGTATTTGCAGAGAAGCAAATACAACAGTGTGCTGTCAGCACGGAGACAATTAGTGTGTACAACATACATCTGAAAAATGCTGGCTGTATAATAAAGTGAGCTGCTCGAGAAAATATTACAGTGAGCTCTGCTAGGAGATAATGTGGAATGTTCAACTCATCCATTTTTGCTAGGCCGGGTAATGCATTGCTCAGATACCACAACACAATACTGTTACCTCGTCGTCAACATAAAGAATAGACCGTATAATTTTCTGCACTTGGACAAATTCCAGTTTCTCTGTTGGCTGTGTAATATACACTGTGCCTCCCAATGATATCTTTATATTTTATCACTTTTATGAAATCTAGATCAATTTGGCTACTTTTTGCAGCACATTTGCAGCACAGTTCTCCAGCAGGCTGTGCCTGGAATTGGCTGGACAAAAACTATTGCGTGCAGCAGTTATTCTCCAACCGAATATTTGCCGGGTAACAGCCAGATCTCTGTTGGACCTGATTATAGTCAATGGTGTCTGGCATTACAGTAAAATCCAGCAATGCAGGATCTGGAGAACTCCAGCAGGCTGTTATCTGCCGGAACAGACTTCCGGAGATCTGTGTCGGAAATGTGAAAGTAGCCAATTTAGCCTAGTTATGTATTTAGGTCAATAACTTTTACAGCTACTGAATCCATGTATTCTGGTGTTCAAGGAATTAGGAATGGGGTGGGAACTTAAAGCGACCCTGGAAAAAAAATAAATAAAAATGACCTCATATTGTAGGGAAGCCACATTGACAGAAGGCAGGCCAAAACAAGTAGGCAGGGCCAACATAAACAGATAGGGCCTACAAAACCAATGTGCTGCACAACATACCACCCTAGAAGAACCAAATACTATAGTGCAGCACAAAATACTGCCTCAGCAGAGCCAAATAACACAGCTCCACTGGTCAGGTGCACAAGTACCTATTGCTCCTAAATGATGGTATTTAATGCTGAGAGCATCAGATCATTATGTACCTGGTCAGCAGCCATGAGGAGAACTCGGTTAGTCCCTCGGTCATTGGCCCACTGCAAAATTTCCAGGTCTTGTCTATGGCCAGACCATCCCTGGCAGGAACAGTCTGCTTTGACATTAAACATAACTTTGGCAATGCTGGGTCGTCCTTGATTGAAAAAATATGGGCACTTCCTTCTGGAACTAGGTATCATGCCTGTCCATGGGTTGATGCTCTGCATCACAAAAAAGGAATAGAGATGAGTTGTAACAGTAGGACCAACCTGTTCACAAATGTGGAACGGTTTTGTTAAAGAAGTCAGCTTCATCATGATCCTGGACTACCCTTTTAAAGATGAAAAGCAAATTTATAAAGGAGAAGGTCAAGAGATGAGTCTATGTTTGTCCACGAAATAAGACAATCAAAATCTCAGAGAAAAGTGGATTAAATAGACAGTAATGATCAGGATTTTCTCAGTACAGAGTATTTGACCTTGGTGGCAGCAGTGAGATGGGAATGACTGCATTTTTGAAGGCCCTATAGTTGTTCATTGACTGAATGTGTCTAAATCATGCTTTTTTCAGAAAAAGCAGAGGGAAGCCCAAGAGTCATCACTTTTCTAGGGCTGTTATTTAGTAATTATTGTGGATCCCAGTGAATGAATTCTGACTGATCAGACCTTAGTGTCATGTCCTAAAAATATATAATCAGATTCAATAGAGATGCGCAAATCTCTTGAAATTTGTTTCGGACTAGATTCTAATTAATTGGTCATCAGACTTGATTCAGCTATGAATATATTGGACCCAAATGAAAAGTGTTCAGATTCCCCGGAAAAGTCACATATGACACTTTGAGGTCTCTTAGGACTGTATCCAACCCGTTTCAGGCTCTTTAACATCAAGAGAGTGTTAGTAATGTCAAAGTGACAATGACATGCAGTATATGGATATGGGTAAATAGATTAAAGCCAGGGTCCGACTGGTCCTTTAGAGTACCAAAGGATACTCTTTTGGGCCCAGGCTTTGATACAATATTGGGTTCCAAAGGGTTGCCCATGTACCAACTTCTGTCTGTTTCCCAAATTTGACCCTTTGCTGCCTGACCTGACCTCTGTCTGATTTTCATACTGACCCTGAGCTGCCTGCTCTGACCTTGGACTGTTTATTGGATTGTATGTTCTCTGCATTCCCAGACCTTGGCCTGTCACTGACTGTGAACCTTTGCTACTACGCTTTGGTGTCTGTTAACCCCAGTGGGTCAGTTGACAAACAAACAGAAACTAATCCAGGAGACATTAGCCTGGTGTTTCTCTGGCTGCAAAGTCCAGATTCCTGAATATGGTTTAAAGGGGCAAGGCCAGTGGACACAGTGGTTCTATGCTCACTGCTAAATCGTGGCCGCCATTTTGAAATATTTGTCCGAATCGAATTAAAAAAGAAATTCAAGATGAATCCGATCAGTTTAGAATTGATTTACTCCTCTCTAATTATCAATGTCTATACAAAGACAAAAAAAAAAAATTCAATGATAAACACATGTAAAGAAAATGAAGGGTTAATACATAAAAAAATTACTTGCAGATTTCAAAAGTATTTTTAATTATACTGATAAAGAAATTTTTTTGATGCAATGATTTCAGCTGGCAATAATTACACGATTAAGCTCAAATGAATGGTTGGAAATAAATATGTTTTGATCGTTAAGTGACAGTCGAGAAGACATCTGCAACACTATTAATCTCGTCATGCATTATTTAAAAAGAACGATGGCATGGATTTTAAATTGTTCAAAGCAGATTAGTTCTCAGGTCTGAAAAAAATGTTAAAAACAAAACTTTTTCTCAGTTAAAATTCTTAATTTAAAAAAAAATGGCTTATGACTCTAAGATTGATAGGAATTCTGTGAGCTATGGTATTTGATGTCTTGGATGAAACATGATATGCAGAGAGCAGACCCGGAATCTTATTTTAAAGAGGATCCTTGGTGGCAAAGCCTTTAATTCACTACTTTACTCTGTCAAGATTTCTAATACCTCCAGCTGGAGTTCTTGATATGCCTCAAGGTAGATTTTACTTGTTCTCATATAATCAAACACGTAGGGCATCATAATGAGTGCATGAAAGATTGACCTCCATAAGGTGCCCCCTGTGAAACATTCCTCCGAAGTCTGATTACTCCAAAAGCCCAGGCATCACAGTCACAGTTAATGATATCAGTTACCACAGCAAGGTGCCTTAGGCATTGCTTCCCAAGGTCACCCAGCGCTGCGGTACACTTTGCTTTCTCCGCTCCGTGTTTATTGTTGCCTTTAAGCAGAAACCCAATTACAAGTGCCTGGTATGTCAGTGGATTCTGTGATGTTACAATACAAAAGTTAATAAATACAAGTCCTCACTTTTGAAAAATCTGGAACCCTGTATCACATATAGAATTTTTCTTTTTCTTTTTATTTTTTTATCAGCTGGTTTTGTTATAATATGCATTTTTATATATTTAGGACCATATAATGCAGGTGGCTGTGTGATGTTGCTCAAAAAGTAGTATTCGATTTTTTTTTCTGAGAGGTTTATTGATGATTGACAAAACTAGTGGCTTGTTAGTTCAGCAATAAAAAAAGGAATTTAATTTTTTGCGCATTTCTATATATTTATAAACAAATAAATTGTTTTCTCTATTTTTGTTTTATATATGAAAACACGTTATTTTTTTCTTTGATTATTTTGCATGCCTTTTATGCGTTATTAATAAAGACATACATGTGTTTGCTTTTTAATTGTTTTTATTTTTATTGTATTTCATACAATTTTTGTATATCCCTTAGGAAGAGTTTGTGTGATCAAAATACATCATAAAAATATGCTTGCAAAAAAAATACTTTTAAGAATATCAATCATGGGGGGAATTATTAAGTCAGTTTTGAAGGAGATTATGTTGCCGTAGTTTCTGCCAAATATACCTAATATTGCACAATTTTTGACACCATTAGTGTATCTTAAAGTCTGTATCTTGCATCTTGACATTTTACTCCAGTATTTACGCTACCCCTTCACTGGAGTGAGATTGAGATAATTTTTTGGGGAAAAAAAAATATATATATTTTTATTTGAAAATTTCAGTTGATAAATCTGGCTTAAATAAGCTCAAGAGGATAACCACACCCATTTTGCCACCTACTTTTTCAAAATTACAAGTAGTGTAAAAAATGCAAAAAGTTGCAAGTTGTTTAGAACAAATAAGCCCACAATGCCACAAAATGCCCTTTTGCTACATTTTGACAACAGGATTATGGAGTGTAGGGCTTGATAAGCTCCCACACCATATGTAAAGCATTAAATGGGTTATTCATCCCTGGACGTCCTTCCATCAGACCTCACAGCGTGGTGAGACCTGCGGAAGGAATCAATCTTATCTTATCCCTGCCACTGGGATCCAGGTCTTCATTGCTGATCTCTGGTCTCCTTGCTTCACCATCTTGTTTGTCAGGAGTTGCATGGTCGCTGCAGCAACATGTCCCCCATGCATCACTTGACCAAGTGACATGACGCTTGGGGGACATGTCATTGCTGAAGCCAGTTGGACCATCACCATACTGGATGTTGACACGGGGAGACCAGAGATTTGAATAAAGGCTGGAACCCAGAAACAGGGATCAGGAAAGTATGATTCCCTCTGCAAGTCCAAGCAAGTTAGGAGGGGGGTCTGCCTGAAAGGCCCCTTGGGTTAAATAAACCCTTTAACCCCTTAGTAACCACCCACATGCTTTCACAGTGGTCACTAAGGGGCCTGTAGACTGGGCCACCTACTTTTTACAGCGGTCCAGTCGAAGCAATGAAAAGGGCTCTCATGCTGTGGAGAGTGGGGCCTTGGCTCTCACATAATTGCCGTGCTCCTGCTCTAATGGCGCAGACTGGCAGGAACACTGATCGGGCCGTTTAACCTCTTACATACCGCAGGCAATGGTACAGCTACCTGTAAGCAGTTACCGAGGGAACAAACTCCCTCTGTCTCCCATCTGCACCCTGCAATATTGTGGGGTGCCAATGTCAGTGCAGGAAGGTTTGGTTGGCTCCAAAGCCTGCCTCCAGTGATTCTCAGCAGGTTGCACCTTATTTATTTCTACCACAACCTGCTGGTGAATGTCAGTACAGCTCTGACATTAAAATGCATTGCTCTATAGGAATTGATAAATGAAAATATTACTTATTATAGTACCATTGTTGGACTAATTATTTAAAAAAAAAATTAAAAAAATACACAAAAAAATCCAATAAAAAACACTTTATCCATTGAAAAAATTATTTGCAAGATGAAATCTCCTCCAGACGTTGCTGCATTTGTACCAACCCGCACTACAAAAACATTGCTGCTTTTTGCTTAGTTTCCAAGCAATCAAAAAGTGTTATGTACCCCCAAATAATACCAAATGAAAACTACAAGTCATCCAGCAAAAATCACATCCTGACACAGCTCTGCAGAAAGAAAAAGAAAAATTATCAGTTGTGGGATGTGGTGATGCAAAATCATTTTCTTCTTTTCAAAAAAAGGGTTTTTATTGAGCAATAGTAGTAAAACATAAAAAAACGATATGTATATATCTAAACCTATATGTATTTATATGACTGTAATTGTACTGACCCAGAGAATAAAGTTATTTATGCCAAAAAAAGAACGCTACAAACGGCAGAAAAATAAAAATGTGAGGGCGACGATGAAAAAAAAATAAAAAATTTGCTTGGTCAGTAATTTTGTACATTTTAAATACTTACCAAAACTGCATATTTTATCTGTTTAGTGCATTCAATCATTTTTCATTTGCCTTTTTTTTTCGCTTTTTTCCCCCTTTTCCTAGTTGCTATCACTGTTTAGGAGCTGTCCAGACATTCAGCAGTGCATGCAGTAGCTGACATATGACATAACGATATCATCTGTAATAAGACTTATTGCATTCTACAAGAACCTGTCATTTTGAACCTGAGTTAAATAAATGGCATTTACACTTATTCTGAAAGCCCGGGGAGTTATTAGACACTGTCCATGGCCTAGATTTTCTAGGTTTTGTTAAATTAGGGCAAATAAAGCTAAATGTGGAATGACCATTTTATTTTATTTATTTATTTATTTTTTCTTTAGGCAGCATTTTTTTTTCTCTTTAAGCCACAATTTGCATTTACACCTACATCAGCTTAGGGTATTTGCTTAGGCTGAAAGCATTATTTCTTCAAGATGACAGCTCATTAACTTCAAGTAAGGTATTGCCATTTTATGGAAAGGAAAATATCACTGAAATGATTTATGCTTGTTTAGAAACATAATTATTGGGCTAAATAACGGCACGGGAATGATAGCGGACGATTCAGTGTAGATATTAATTGAGACGTGCAACGATGCAACAATCATTGTATCTCTATAGAATAATGTTAGATGAGGGAACTGTATTGACGGCTTTGAATAATCTGTATAATATGCTGAGAGATTTTGCTGCATGAATTTACAGAGGTGAATACACTATGCCGACACTCTAAGTCTATGGAATCTACCACTGAGTTTACATGAACTAATTTGGGACTCACTAGAAATGTCAATTTTCCAACTAGAAATGTCAATTTTCCAACTAGAGCTATTCGAATTCTCTGCATGTCAATGATGGATTATCATATGAGCAAAAGACATAATTTAGCATATGTAGATATGTCCACTCTAAACGTTCCACAATCTACACTGACAAGCAAAAGGGTAACAATGTTTAGAACTTTTGACTTTCAGGCTCACCATCCACTACAGCAGAGGTGGGGAACCTCTGGCCTGCAGGCCGTATGCGACCCACGGGACAATTTCATGTGGCCCTCCGCCCAAAAATGTTAATGACCACTTCAATTATGAAGTGGTCATTAGCATGCGGGAGGCACAATAAGGTAAGAACAGTGCTGCACTGGCTGTTCTCACCTTCCCTGGTCTTCTCCCCGCCGTGCTGTGTCCTGACACGTACATTGTCAGGACGTAGTGCACTGTCAGGTCACAGTACAGTGCGGCAGGGAGAAGACCAGGTAGGGTAAGTGAACCTGCCTAATGGGCGCCTATCTGCAGCTGGGGGGGCTGATAGGGGTCTGATTTGAGGCTGGGGGCATAATGGGGGTCTAATCTGATGCTGGGGGGTCTGATGGGGTCTGATCTGAGGCTGGGGGTCTGATAGGGGTATGATCTGAGGCTGGGAGGTCTGATGGCGGCTGATCTGAAGCTAGGGAGGGTCTGATGGGGGTTTGATGTAAGGTTGGGAGGTCTGATGGGGGTGTGATCTGAGGCTGGGGAGTCTGATAGGAAGCTGATTTGAGGCTGATGGAGGTGGGGGTCAGATCTGAGACTGAGAAAGGGGCAAAGGTGGGGACAGTGGCAGGGAGAATGGAAGCTGGGTGAACCCCCTCCCTCTACCCCTCTGGGTTTATCTTGGCCACCATTAATGACAAATAAAGAATTAAATATATAACATTCTCAACTTAAATATTAGATAGCTATGTGCGGTCAAAATGGCGCCTGCACTATTTGTAATATATATAGTGTAGTCTGCAAAAATACTGTGCTCTTTAAATTGAAGCGCAATTTCTGTAACTTACCCCTGAGTCACTTATATGTTTGACCAAATATAGCCATCAAATTTTTAAGTTGAGAATTTTGTATGGCCCCCGAGCGATGTTACAAATATCCAAATGGCC
The DNA here is from genome assembly GCA_900303285.1 of Rhinella marina. Classification (NCBI taxonomy): domain Eukaryota; kingdom Metazoa; phylum Chordata; class Amphibia; order Anura; family Bufonidae; genus Rhinella; species Rhinella marina. The sequence goes on from ONZH01016385.1 coordinate 126,617, forward strand.
TTCAGCAGCAAAAAGGTTCCTTACCCCTGCACTACAGCTTTGAACACCAGAATACCATATTTTATTGACAATCATCTTGGCTATCTCATACATAAATTGGACTTGTGACAATTTAGCAGATGACAAGTTCTGCAGATTCTTGTCATGTAACTGCATTGTTACTGTTTTGCTCCTGGTGATGGAACAATCTGTTTCTTCTTTTAAACTACACATTACAACCTTTTCTCACATTCCCTGATAGCTCAGTGTGTTATTAGGTTGATTCCCAAGTGAAAGGTCACTGGTTTGAATCCAAGAAGCCATGAAGAAGATTTCCCAAGAAAAGAGAAACAGCATCATCCAGCTCATCGTTAGCGGTATCTATGCCAAGAAAATTGCCAAACTGCATCATGTGAGGCTATGACAGTTGGAAGAATACAGAAACAAGTCTATCCATCCATTCCAAAGCCAAGAGGTAGACATCCAGGCAAAATATCGAAGTCAACAAGTCGGCTCATCACAAGACCTATCAGTTCTGGCATGGAAAACACGACAGTGGAGGTGGCTCATATGCTTCGTAATAGTGAGATTATAGATGTCCATGCAAGCACCATGCGATGCATATTACAGTCTGGAATGGTGGCCAGAAACACAGGTGAAGAAGCCTTAACTTAAATATCGTCATAAGAAGCATCTGCTTGAGTTTTCAAAAACAGTGGACAGTAGAAGATTAGAAATGGGTAATTTGGAGCGATGAGACTAAAGTCAATAGACTGGGTTAGATGGGTGCAAATGGGTCTGAAAAAACAAGGGAAAAGGGGGCGGATCGAGAAATTGAAGGAACTGTCAAGTGCCAACTGATTTACATACAAAAATCCCTTGAACTGTGATAAGGAGAAGGCTGATGCAGAAAGGACATGCCCCCTTACAATGGACACATCCCCTGAGCTGCCAGTCTGAAATAAATCCAGCAGAGCAATGAATGGGGGAGATCTCTGGATACATGTGAGGTTCATGGCTAGTTCTCGCTTTGTTAGAGATTGTTATGTACCATATGATGTTTGATTTTATTTTTTATTTTTTTAATTAATCATGTGATAGCCTCCTTAAATTATTTAGGACATATCTTTATTTATTTGCTTTTGACAGTAATGCTGTTTGTCTTTTAGGCACTGTATTAGTATATATCTAGATTTTCTGTGGAAATAATATTTGAGTTGAGTACCGTATGTCGCAGTTCGGTAAACACTCTATAGGGAAGTATTACGAAGATACTATATAGCACTGTTATATCGACATTATATACTGTAGCATATAGTGCTGTGAGGACTGAATGACGTTTTAGCTTTAATCCATTTAGCACACAAAATGCCAATTATTCCCAGGTGTCTGTGGTTCTCTCTTCTTATGTGGATGACACTGTATCTTGCTAGTTATATGCTATAGGTAATCAAGAGGGAGAATCCAAGATATCTTGGCAGCTCAGGAGTGAACAGAATCAGGACTTGAGTGAATGGGTTGAAGCTACACAGAAGACAGCAATTAGTCTGCAGCTACAGCATATTTCCTGATTCCACTGTAAACATATTTATGGATAAAGGAAAAAGGCATGAAGCTGACGTCAAGTACAAGAGGTTTTCCATTCTTTAAATATTGCTAACTAGAAAAGAGCAAAGTTCTTAAAAATTTGATTTGGCTGCTTCGCCGAATTATAGAAAAAAAATTGCTTACTGATTAATTACTTTGTCACGAAGCGCGGTTTTTGTAAGTTGCCGGTGCAATGACAGAGAATGAGTGATCCCCCCCAGTCATTGAACCTCTCAAATGCTGCATTCATAGCTGGTCACGGCATCTGAGATCAATATTAAAGGATTTTAGGGGATGCTCATTAAAAAAACATATATATAAATTGTACTTACCTATCCATTTGCGCGAAGAGGCCGCCAAGGCCATCTTGCTTGAAGATCTTCAAAATCTTGAGATTTTTGTATGAGTATGATTTTTTGAATCCGTACAGTTTTAATCCAACATCTGAAACTCACTTCGCTCATCACTAGTCATCATTAGGGAGCAAACGCATGGAAGTTCGGGTTCATCAGGTTCAGCCGAAATACAGGTAAAAAATTGGGTTCGGGACCTGAACTTCACCCGAATGTGACCCCGAACCCCATTGAAGTCAATGGGGACCCGAATGTCACTTTATTATTTTCCATTATAACATGGTTATATCGGAAAATAATATCATTCTTAAGACAGAATGCAAAACAATATGGCCATTTAGGGGGTTAAAAAAAAAAAAAACTCACCTCATCCACCTGATCGCACAGCAGCAGCTTCTTCTATCTTCACTGAACAGGACCTGCCAAAGGACCTGCGATAAGCGTGCTGACATCACCACATGTGAGATCGCAGTGACATCATCGCCCACATTGCAGGTCCTGTTCAATGAAAATAGAAGAAGCTGCTGCTGTGTGATCAGGTGGATGAGGTGAGTTGTCTTTTAAATAAAATCACCTGAACACTGAACTCAAAGCTAAACTTCAGTGAAAAAGTCTGGGTTTGAGTCCGGGTACCCGAAGCCGCAAAGTTTAGTGTGAACAGTTTTGCTCATCCCTAGTCATCATCAATATCTAAAGAGTGCAAAATTCTCTAACCAAAAACATTCAAAACTTGAAACTAATTTGAAAACCATTAAAAATAAGCCAAGTGACATTTGAAATGAGGTACAAATACTGAGGTCACTTGTACAAATCCTGTGGTCTTATCTTATAGGGTTCAAATCGAAGACTTTTCTAGTCATTGAATTACTTTAAAACTTCTGGGAATGGAAGTGTTTTAATATCACTTTAAAACAGTCCTTCGGTGTAATTTGTTGAAAAGAATGCATATTTTATGTGAAGACCTATCAAAGCATACAGACAAAAAATCAGCAATAAAAATGCAAAATGATGCAGTTTAGTGCATCAACAAATGCTCAACTCTGTTACATCAGCAAAGATGGTCTGATTCAAACAGACAAGCATAAAGTGTGAGTGGCAAATGAGAATATATTCTGTGCCACCCTGTCATCTGCTGCTGCTAATACAATCCAATTGCCAGGTTTCAGCTAATTTATGACAGACAGTTGAAAATACAAAAGGGAACAGAGCTTTGCTTTCAGTATAATAAAGCTAATGGTTGGTTACATAAGGGAAGAATGACATTGGTGCCTTGAGCCAAAACTGTCAATATTGAAACATGTCGAGGACCATAGGCACCTGGCTCATCCCCAATGGTCCACTTACAGGACATTAGAGCGGCAGCAGAGAAGATGAAGTTGCTTAAACTGCATTGCAATTAATTTTGGGATAAAGTTATGTTGAATAATATGAAAAAAACTATGGATTGTTTATAGTGGTGATCATGAGTGAAAAGAAGCATTATATGATACATGAGGTTTATGAATTAATTTCTGAAGGGTTTGTTAATTTGGGGGGTTTTACGTAGATCTCCATTCAAATGAGATATAAACTATTTCCTACTGTAATTATTCAGAAAGGAGTATTTTATAACCTTATTGCCATAAAAGAACCTCTAAGAAAATGTCCCCACCCCTGAGGAACTACTTCTCCCTACAGATCCTGTCAAAGGAAAATACATAAATTGCAGCCGCACACCGCTACCAGATAAAGCACAAAATGCCACAGTGATAGAATATTTCAAAGTTCATGCTATGTTTGTTTAATAAATTAGAGACTCTTGGCAAATACATTTTTTACAAAATTATCTGAGCCCATTCACCACAATCGTCAAGGTGGTCTCTGCAGAATGGGAACCTAACACTTTGTCCTACCTGTTACGTGCCAGTCTTGGCTTCCATATAATCAGGGGGTGTTTTGTTCCACATGCATGTAATGTCCACTTGCCTTTTGCCATTTCTGGTACTACAAAGGCCTCCCCTAGTTCAGGAGTGCAGACACTAACATGCATGCCGAATCACTCGGCTTTATAGTTGCACTGATTAAAAACCACCTGTGGGGCAAATGGGCTGGTCAGGAGTGCATGACCAAATGGAGTAGCCACACCTCCAGTACAAACTTGCAAAGAAAAAAAGAAAAAATTCAGTCAGCACATCCCAGAGTGCAGGTGCTGGTTGCTATGGCTAAATACATGTCAAAGGAAAATACATAAATACATACATACTTCTCCCTACAGATCCTACAGATTTGTCCACCCTTTCTAGAAATTAATGGGTCCTTTTTCTTAAAATACAAATTCCATACATTACTGCCACATGCTAAAAAAATGATTGTTGGAATATGTTGAACCAAATGGAAAGGTAAGGAAGAACAATTATGTACCTCAAAGAAACTTGGTTTCAGAACTGTTTTTTTTTTCAAGTACTTTATTCAATGAGTGATTTATTGTTACTTCTCTTTCAAGTACAATTAAGGATGTTGCCATCTCTAATGTATAGTAAAGGACGGCCTATCTGAAGTTGTGTTGTGGGGGTATTTAGGCAGGTTTCCTCAGAATTCCAGAAAGAATTTTCGTTGAGTGTGGTGGTAAAAATGGCAAAATAATTTACAGATCAGAGAAACCCCCCTGACATTCTTGTGTCATGCCATAAAATCAGTTATGCCTTATTCTCAAAACCAGGACACAAAACCAGGGGAGCAGAACAACGTCACTCAACAAATATATTACCCATCATAAACCCTAATGTAGCATTTGAGATGTCTCACAGCCCTTAGACCTGGTGGAGCCATTGAAAGGTTAGGTAGAGAATACCATGTTAAGAGTCATACAGGTTAAGAGTCATCAAATAGTGGTCCTAATTTATAACGTGGCCATGTACTGCTCAGGAATTGAATTAGGCCATCTACCTGCATCACCTGTGTTAACGTCACCTCAATCAGGGCCCTGCAAGATATGGCAATTGAAGAACACACCTCATACTGTCTCTAACCCCTCCATGTTTGATATGCACATGTATGGAGCATTATAACAGGTTGGAAGAAAGTGATATGAAGTCTCTATGATGTCCACAAGAAAATGTATCTTAATGGACAAATTCTGAGCCAAGAACTGACCTCATAAAATTTGGTCTAAAAGGCCATTAACATACACACTAGCCTGTCTCTAACATCAGAGGCAGTGGGGTCAGTGAGGGGAATCTGCAGACCTTCTTAATGTGTATATGTCGCAAGTTGTTATCTCTTTGGGAGACATCTCGTTTGATGAACTGGCTGACTTTCCTGCTACCCCTGGGCAACTGGACTTGTAACGTATTAAGTTCAGTTTATTTTATTCCTTTTATTTTCAAACTGTTATTTGTTTGCATTGTATTTGTACGTCCTTGTATTTTTACCTTTGGATAACTGTTTTTTTTGTACTCACTGTCCTTTAGATATTAAATCTTCACTTTAATAAGAGCCTTCTTGTGTTCTAAATGATTTCACAACCTCAGAACATTAAAGTACAATATTAGAATGTATGGGCTCTTATTCGTTGAATAACTTTGGTAATTGACTTTTAAAGTGGAAAACCACTTTAAAACCTGAAACAGGACTAAGGGGGTCATTTACCAACATAAATTTGCCAATTTTTGGTGTATTTATGGTGCAGATTGTGGCGCAAAGGTTATTTGCTCTGCTATCTGCAATTTAGGTCTAAAAAAAATGAGGCTTGACATTTATAATTTTCTGTGCCTCTTTTAGACATACTAAATGGTCTAACTTTAAGCCAGCAAGGAAGCTGTCTTACAGTTAGACCAGCAGTGGATGCGCTAAAGTTATGTAGAGGCCAGCGCCTCTTCATAACTTTGGTGGATCCACCGCCTCTGCACAGGGTTATTAGTACCAGTGTCTAAAAAGCCAGTCATAATAAATTACCTCTATATACTTTGCTGCCCGTTTGAACAGCTGAAACTTTCGGAATATTCTTCTATCCAGGGTTGATTGCATTTTCATAAAATGACTTTACTCTCATGCAGGTTAGAGAACCTTTGATGGAGCTAATACACTGGCATTAACTAGATAATTCTCTTATTATTTTGTCTTAAATGTGCCGGGGTGCTAACAAGCTGAAGTTATGAAATTAGCATTGTTAAGTGTGTCCGACAAGTGACAAGCTTTTCTTATTCATTCCATTTCCTTGTTAAAATTTGAGCAGTGATTGCAATTACATAAATTAAAGGAAGTTCATAAATCTGCAATACCAATTTCATTCCAATCATTTTACTGTCAGTGCTTACATTAATAACCAAAGGTAGTGAGATAGCACGAATAGCTTTACAGCTGAAAAGGAGAAAAGCCTGCCTTGATGGCATATGGCAGATGATGACTCTTTGGAATGTACTTCATAGGGTGGCAAATGCAATATATTAAAGAACTTTTCATATTCCACGATTTCTATTGTTAATTAATAGAGATGAGCGAGTAGTGTTCGATCGAGCCGGTATTCGATCGAATACTACGCTATTCGGCATACTCGATTTCGATCGAGTATAACGGCGATGGCGCACTTAGAATTCGTTTCCCCTCCCACCTTCCCTGGCGCTCTTTTTCCACCAATCACCATGCAGGGGGGGTATGACAGGCCCGCGGAGCACGCTGGCAGCGCGAAAACGGCGTCTACATGGATTGGCTGGAAAAACCACGTGACCTCGAATATTAATAACTCAGGTCTTCCTGCTCGTTCGCATATGCTGCGTGAACTTAGTCAGGGACAGAGGCTGGAGAAGGGAGAGATAGGTTTTAGCTGTTGGACAGGCAGGAGCGTGATTAAAAGCCCTTATCAGGGCTACTATAGTGCAGTACAGTGATAGCTTTACTACTATATACACTCTGCAGAGAACGGCTGCTGTATTCAGGGATAGCTGCTGGGGTAGGGACAGAAAGAGGCATTAGTGGTGTATTAGGTGCTCTGCTACATACCAAACTATATTTGGCACTACTGTTCTGCGTTCTTTTTGGCTGAAAAACCCTGTTATATACATAGTGTGTATATGCACCATCTGATCTTCTGGCAGTATACGGCTGTGTACATTTTTTTTTTTTAAAATACAGTTTCTTTGGCTCTAGTGTTCTGGGTTCTGTGTGCCTGCAATACCCTTTTTGTATACCAGGTGTAAATACCCACCGTCTGACCTGTTAGTACACGGCTGTGTACTCAAACATATTTAAAAAAAAGTCCTGTTATTTGGCACCTGTATTGTGCGTTCTGCGTGCCTGCAAAATTCTTTTATATACGTGCTGTTAATACCCACCGTCTGACCTGTTAGTACACGGCTGTGTAATCAGACATATTTAAAAAAAAGGCCTGTTATTTGCCACCTGTACTGTGCGTTCTGCGTGCCTGCAAAACTCTTTTATATACGTGCTGTTAATACCCACCGTCTGACCTGTTAGTACACGGCTGTGTAATCAGACATATTAAAAAAAAAGTCCTTTTATTTGGCACCTGTACTGTGCGTTCTGCGTGCCTGCAAAACTCTTTTATATACGTGGTGTTAATACACACCGTCTGACCTGGTAGTACACGGCTGTGTACATAGAAATATTTAAAAAAAAAAAGTCCTTTTATTTGGCACCTGTATTGTGCGTTCTGCGTGCCTGCAAAACTCTTTTATATACGTGGTGTTAATACACACCGTCTGACCTTGTAGTACACGGCTGTGTACCTAGAAATATTTTAAAAAAAGTCCTTTTATTTGGCACCTGTATTGTGCGTTCTGTGTGCCTGCAAAACTCTTTTATATACATGCTGTTAATACCCACCATCTGACCTGTTAGTACACGGCTATGTAATCAGACATGATTTAAAAAAAAAGTCCTGTTATTTGGCACCTGTACTGTGCGTTCTGCGTGCCTGCAAAACTCTTTTATATATGTGCTGTTAATACCCACCGTCTGACCTGTTAGTACACGGCTGTGTATTCAGACATATTTAACCCTTTCACGACCGGAGCTTTTTTCGGTTCTGCATTTTCGTTTTGCGCTCCCTGCCTTCAAACAGCCATAACTCTTTTATTTTTCTGTTCACATAGCTGTATGAGGGCTTGTTTTTTGCGGGACAAGTTGTACTTTCCAACGCCACCATTTAATATTGCATACAGTGTAGTGGGAAGCGGGAAAAAAATTCCAAACCGGGTGAAATTGCAAAGAAAACGCTATTTCCGCTACAGTTCTACGGGTTTCTTATTTACAGCGTTCGATGTGCATTAAAACTGATCCGTTACTTTCATTCTACTGGTCAGTACGAATCCGGCAATACCTAATATGTATAGTTTTTCCTGCGTTTTCATAGTGATAACATAATTAGAAAGTTGCCCTTTTTTTTTTTTTTTTTCTTGTCAAATCTTGACCCTATAACTTTTGGTATTTATGTGTACAGAGCTGTATGGGGGCTCATTTTTTGCGGGACGATCTGAAGTTTTTATTGATACCATTCTGGGTGGTGTATGACTTTTTGATCACTTTTTATTTAATTTTTTTAGAAAAAAAAAGCGACAAAAAACGGCAAATCGCATTTTGGACGCTTTTTTCCGCCACAACAATTCGCCGTATTGGAATTTTTTTTTTTATATTTTAAAAGTACAGGCGTTTTCGGTCACGGTGATACCCATGATGTCTATATTTATTGTTATTTAGGTATTTATTTTTTACTTATACGGAAAGGGGGGTGATTTGAACTTTTACATCTTTTTATTTTTTATATATTTTTTAACATTTTTTTTTAATTTTTTTTTTACTATTAGAAAGCTCAAATATGGGCTTATAAATTGTGGCTTTTTTTTTTTTCTTTATGAGCAATTCTGGGTTTTATAGGCTCAGAAAACCATCATTGCTCATTTCTTATCCTGGCCTGCCATCTAGTGGCCAGAATAAGAATTGCAGTTTGAAAACTGTAATCCTCACCAGCGAGGATTACAGTTTTCATATGGTGTACAGACACCCCGATTGGTCACACGGGGTGTCTGTACACCACCCGGAAGCGAACGCTTCCGGGTTTAGACGCAACTAGATGCCGTGATCACGTGTGATCACGGCATCTAGTCAACCCAGAAGACGCCGCCGATGTGGTAGGTAGCGGCAAGTCTCTGCTGTTAGAAACAGCAGAGACTTGCCGGCCATGACGCCCGCCGCACCCGCGAGCGGGCGCCATGTGCCCGCATCGCCCCAGCGCCGTACATGTACGGCGCTGGTCGCGAAGGGGTTAAAAAAAAGTCCTTTTATTTGGCACCTGTACTGTGCGTTCTGCGTGCCTGCAAAACTCTTTTATATACGTGGTGTTAATACACACCGTCTGACCTTGTAGTACACGGCTGTGTACCTAGAAATATTTAAAAAAAAGTCCTTTTATTTGGCACCTGTATTGTGCGTTCTGCGTGCCTGCAAAACTCTTTTATATACATGCTGTTAATACCCACCATCTGACCTGTTAGTACACGGCTGTGTAATCAGACATATTTAAAAAAAAAAGTCCTGTTATTTGGCACCTGTACTGTGCGTTCTGCGTGCCTGCAAAACTCTTTTATATACGTGGTGTTAATACACACCGTCTGACCTTGTAGTACACGGCTGTGTACCTAGAAATATTTAAAAAAAGGCCTTTTATTTGGCACCTGTATTGTGCGTTCTGCGTGCCTGCAAAACTCTTTTATATACGTGGTGTTAATACACAGCGTCTGACCTTGTAGTACACGGCTGTGTACCTAGAAATATTTAAAAAAAAGTCCTTTTATTTGGCACCTGTACTGTGCGTTCTGCGTGCCTGCAAAACTCTTTTATATACGTGCTGTTAATACACACCGTCTGACCTGGTAGTATACGGCTGTGTACGCCAAATATTGTAACAAAAAAAAAAATGCGGAGGGCTAGCGGAATCGGACGTGGACGAGGACGGGGGCGCGGAAATGCTGTTGGGGGCCTTGTTGAAGCCAGTGGGGATACAATGCGTGCTGGTGAGGGGCAGCCAGGATTCCGCTCATCCAGAATCCCTGCCTTTATGGGACAGTTAAGCAGGGGGCGGGTTACACCGCTGTTGAGGCCTGAGCAGTGTGAACAGGTGGTGCAATGGATAGCCGATAGCGCTTCCACACAGTTGTCCACCAGCCAGTCATCTACACAGTCTCACTCTGACCCTCCTTCCTCCACACCTGGCCAACAGAGTCATCCCACCCTTGACCCCTCCCAGGAGCTCTTTTCGGGTCCTTTTTCAGATGTGCCGGAAGAATCCCTGGAGCTACCAGAGGAATTTGTTTGTAGTGATGCCCAACCACTTCAGTATTCGCCATCTCCTGCTGATGTGGACCCTGAACCAGCATCTGTTATCATGAGCGATGATGATGGTGAGACGCAGTTGCCATCAAGGGAGGCTGTTGGAATGTCCAGTGGGCAGGAGGAGGAGCAGAGTGAGGAAGTGGAAGAGGAGGTGGTGGATGACGAAATGACCGACCCCAACTTGGCAGGGGTGATGTCCAGCGGGGAAAGCAGTGGAGAGGTGGTGGTCTGCGCAGCACCGAAAAAGGCAGCAAGAGGCAGAGGGATGTCCAGAGGCAGAGGGATGTCCACAGGCAGAGGGATGTCCACAGGCAGAGGGATGTCCACAGGCATAGGACAGTCCAGACAGAGAAGTGAGGCCACAGCCAGCAGGGCCGAAGCTGTTCCCGGCAGCAGGCAGTCGCGCGAAGCTCCCCCATCGAGGCCTCGTACTTCTGTGGTGTAGAGATTTTTTAATGTTTGTGCGGATGACAAACTGAGCGCGGTTTGCACACTCTGCCACTCAAACTGAGTAGGGGCTCTGAGAAGAGCAATATGACCACCTCAGGCATGCGGCGTCACTTGGAAGTCAAGCACTGGGCTGAGTGGGAGAGAGCAAACGCAATACAACCTGCGCCAGGTCTTCCTGCCACTGCCTCTTCCCCTTTGTTGTGTGCTGCCACTGCGGTCCAGACCTCCAGCCAGGACACCTCCACATCTGCCTCTGCCTCGACTACTTTGGGGCCTTCTCCTGCTGCCTCCCCTTCCCCCGCATCTTTGCCTGCACCTTCACACTCCTTGTCCCATCAACTGTCCATCTCGCAGGCGTTCGACCGCAGGCGGAAGTACGCCTCGAGTCTCCCCCAAGCCCAAGCCTTAAACTGCCACATCTCCAAACTGCTGGCCCTGGAGATGTTGCCGTTTAGGCTTGTGGAGACGCAGGCCTTCCGCGACCTGATGGCGGCTGCCGCACCTCGCTATTTCCGTCCCCAGCCGCCACTACTTTTCCCGGAGTGCCGTCCCCGCCCTGCACCAGCACGTGTCGCGTAACATCAGGCGGGCCCTGAGGTACGCAGTCAGCGCAAAGGTCCACTTGACCACCGACTCGTGGACAAGCGCTTGCGGCCAGGGACGATACATCTCTTTGACGGCACACTGGGTGAATGTTGTGGAAGCGGGGACGGGGTCGCAAAGAGAGACGGCCTACCTACCACCCCCGCCCAAGATTGCCAGCAGGGGTTCTGATAAACCCCCTCCTCCTCCTCCTCCTCCTCTGCCTTAACATCGCCCTCAGCCGCTAGCTGGAAGCGTTGCAGCACTGGCACGGGGAGACGTCAGCAGGCGGTGCTTAAGCTCATCAGCTTGGGCGACAGGAAGCACAGCGCCCCAGAGGTGAGGGACGCCATATTGCAGCAGACGGAGATGTGGCTGTCGCCGCTGCAGCTAGGACCAGGCATGGTCGTGTGCGATAACGGCCGTAACCTGGTGGCGGCTCTGGAGCTTGCCGAACTCATCACGTACCATGCCTGGCCCACGTTTTTAATCTGGTAGTCCAAAATTTCTAAAGACTTACCCCAACCTGGCAGAGCTACTGGTGAAAGTGCGGCGCTTGTGCGCTCACTTTCGGAAGTCAACTGTAGCTGCTGCTAGCTTAAAAAAACTCCAGCAACGCCTCCATTTGCCTGAACATCGGCTGTTGTGCGACCTGCCCACTCGCTGGAATTCCACCTATTCCATGTTGGGCCAGGGTGTGTGAGCAGCAAAGAGCATTGATGGAGTACCAGATTATGAATCCACGCGTGCCTCCAACTCAGCTCCCTCAGTTTGCCAACCACGAGTGGCCATGGATGGCAGACATATGAGATGTACTGCGTATCTTTGAGGAGTCCACCAAGAAGGTCAGCAGCGAGGACGCTATAGTGAGCGTAACCATCCCGCTCCTATGCGTCCTTAAATAATCGCTCATCGCAATAAGGGAGAACGCATTGCACGCAGAGGAGACGGGGGTAGGAGGAGACGCAACGGAGCTACACAGTCAGACCACACTTTTGTCTGCTTCTCGGTGGCAGTTGCAGGAGGAGGAGGAGGATGAGGAGGACGACGTGGAGGTAGCTGTGGAAGAGGAGGAGGATGCTGGCAGCGAGGGTAGCAGTCAGGCTGTGTGCGTCCCATTGGTTCAGCGCGGATGGGGCGGAGAGGAGGCGGAAGAGGAAGAGGAGGAAATGGCAAGTGATCCTTCTGGTGGTGGCAGTGACGTCATGCCTATTCAGAGTCTGGCACACATGGCTGACTTCATGCTGGGCTGCTTTTCCCGGGACACACGTGTTGTCCGGATAGTGGAGAACAAACTGTACTGGGTCTTCGCACTCCTGGACCCCCGGTATAAAGATAACGTCTCCTCTTTTATTCCGGTAGAGAAGAGGACGAATCGATTGCTGGAATACCAGAGGGAACTCGTGCAGAACATGATGGAGATTTTCCGACCCACCATCGCTGGCGGCAGAGAGGAGAGGGTCTCCCAGAGTCCCACAACATCGATCAGGCCCACAGCCACCAGGGGAACACTCTCCAAGGTGTGGGACACGTTCATGGCACCCCCTCGTGCAACTTCCATCACTGCGTGGCCCGCTATCAGCAGGAAGGACAAGTATCGGCGGATGTTGCGGGAGTACCTGGCAGACCGTACCCCTGTCCTCCCCGATCCCTCGGCGTCCTACACTTACTGGGTCTCCAAGTTGGACACGTGGCTGGAACTGTCCCTGTACGCCTTGGAGGTGCTTGCCTGCCCCTGCCGCCAGCGTGCTATCAGAAAGGGTGTTCAGCGCAGCCGGGGGCATTATAACCGATAAGCGCAGCCGCCTGTCAACCGACAGTGCCGACAGGCTGACGCTAATCAAAATGAACAGCAAGTGGATTGACCCGGACTTTGCTTCTCCAACAGTGGAGAGCAGCCAAAAGTGAAGTGCCATCTGTATGAAGTGCCATTTCCTCCTCCACCTCCTCCTCCTTAACCGCCGTAGAATTGCTCCGTAAAAAAAAATATATATATATTTATGGCTCACCTCTTGGGCCTACAAGCAATTTTTATCATGGCTCACCTCTTGGGCCTACAAGCAATTTTTATCATGGCTCACCTCTTGTGCCTACAAGCAATTTTATCATGGCTCACCTCTTGGGCCTACAAGCATTTTTATCATGGCTCACCTCTTGGGCCTACAAGCAATTTTTATCATGGCTCACCTCTTGGGCCTACAAGCATTTTTATCATGGCTCACCTCTTGGGCCTACAAGCAATTTTTATCATGGCTCACCTCTTGGGCCTACAAGCAATTTTTTATCATGGCTCACCTCTTGGGCCTACAAGCAATTTTTATCATGGCTCACCTCTTGGGCCTACAAACAATTTTTAAGAGGTCTCACCTCTTGGGCCTACAAACAATTTTTATTATGGCTCACCTCTTGGGCCTTAATACAATTTTTAAGAGGTCTCACCTTGCTCCAGTGTTTGGGCATCAGAACAAACAAAATCCTCAGATAGCTCCTGCGATTCTTGCATGGGTGGGAACACTGGGTTGATAACATTGGGCAGGGTGGGAGGAAGGAGGGTCAGAGTGAGGTCCCTGCAGTTTCTGCAGGCTATCGACGAGACTGGACTTTGTGGACTTGACTGGGTGGTGGACAGATTTAACAAATCTAGAAGGAGAAGGAGGGGTTTGCCGAGCTGTCTGTAAGGGTTGCGGAAATCCAGACAGAACCAAGGCCCAAAACTTGGGTGGGGGTAGCAGGTTTGCCCGTCCCCACCTCCACAACATTCACCCAGTGTGCTGTCAGGGAGATGTAGCATCCCCGGCCTCAAACCAAAGTGTTGGTGGTCAAATGGCCTTTTGCAGTAACCGTGTTACTTGGGCGTGGATGATGTTTTGGGACATGTGCCTGGGCAAGGCAGGGATGGCACAGAGGGAAAAATAGTGATGGCTTGATTGCTTTCCCCCTTGCCTATGCCATCTGTGGTTGTCATAGGCAACGTGATTTAAGGGGTGCAGAATTTTATCTTCTTTTTTGTCTAGTTTGGTTTGGGGTCCATGGCAATGTAGAGGAAAGAAGGTTTCCTTGTATGGTCTCACTTTACAGAGAGGTTATATTGTCTTTGGAGTGTATTGTTGAGAGGCTGTGATAGTGGCGTAATAGTGCGACTTGGGCGCGTTATATGCACCCAGACATGCTTCCCCTGCTGTCCCAGTTGCATTCCAGCAGTGTTGGCATCCTTTTCTGAGGTTTCAGGGTGGACTTGGTGACCTCCAAGTGCTCGAATTGAGATTTCCAAGTGGCGAGCATTTTTTTCCCATAGACTTTAATGGGATTCGATATTCGGTCGAATAGTCGAATATCGCGGTCTATTCAAATCGAATTTCGAACTTTCGAATATTTCACTATTCGCTCATCTCTATTAATTAAATTAACAAATCCTCAAGCACTGTAGTGCTTATTAGATTGGATGGATTTCAATGGATGCTAGTGACTAATTCCTGGTGATCTTTCCATGTGGCAATCAATTAAAAGGGTTTTCCAGTACTTTTATTTGATGACCAATCCTCAAAATAAGCCATCAATATCTGATTGTATGTGTGTGTGGGGGGGCGGGTCTGTCTCCATTCATTGTGTGGTGGATGGAGTGGGTTACTGAATCATTGCTCCCATTTACTTTAGTCCCACTACACAATAGATGGAGCTTCACATGGTGTTCCAGCTCTGGAGCTACTGCGGAAAAGCAGATTAGCAGAGGTGCCAAGTGTTGGTCCTCAGAAGATCAGACATTGCTGGCCTATCATAAAGATAAGGTCATCAATATAAAGTACCATAAAAATCCTTTACGGGTGCATGTACTCAGCCATGTGCATGAATCCTGTACAGAAGTACACACTGTCCCAATAGTAATCTAAGTAACACCACATGGTGGCTCCTTGAAGCACCAAATTCTTCATTAGAACAAATTTTAACAAATCCAGACATTTTGACATACTGTATGTAACAAGGAGTGTACAAAAGTCAAGCGAAAGAAGGGTAGGGCTTTTTAAATTTCAATGGGTTGAATTCTTTGTTCTTACAGATGCCTCCAGAGCTGTCTGGCAGCTATTTTCTCCTCTATGCCCTTTAAGAACATATGTGTACTCGGCCAAGCTAAGCTTGGGTGGAGTGAGAGGAATACCTGTCAATCAAACGAGTGTTTGCAGACAGCTATTGAAAGTATATCTCCAGCTTACATAATCACATTTTGAGGTAACCCCCAGAATGCCTTTCTTAACAACTGCTGCAATATACTGTAGTTCTGTTTGCTATTCAAGAGATGTCCCATCCATACATTATGCAGGGAACCACAACACAGCTCCATTTATGTGAATGGATCTTTATTGCAGTTCTCTGCACAGTGACCGCAAGTTAGCACTGTCATCTAAGCAAATCTGTGAATATGTGCAGTACTTCAAGTGGTTCTTCAAGAATATTTTAACATGGCTGTCAGCAACCTGTCCTAGAATATGAGTAGGACTGGTTGCCTGCACTTGCACAACTGCCTGTGAGGAAGGGAGTGAGGGGCCTCTCTATACATTATGCTCGGGCACTTACACATATTACACATTGGTGAGCATTCCTGTCAGACTGCTCAGCCATGATGGCATATCCTAGGCAGGATCACATCATTACTATCTGTTGTAGAGCAGTGCAGTGTGTAGTGAGGGCACGCTCCCTCAAGCAGCTCTGCAAGAGGAGGCAATTAGTCCTGCTTACATCCTAGGACAGGTTCCTGTAAATCATTCCTGAAAACCCCCTTTGACTAGAATTTGATCATTGTCATGATGTACACCTTCAGGGGCATTTTTGTGCATTTTACTCATTTTGGACTAAAAATCATTTTTAATTGGTCTTTATTAAAATGTTGAGTCAGGTTATGTTTTCTTTGAATCTTGTCATCTGATGGCTTATGTGTAGCTCTTATCTCTGATCTCCTGACCATATAAAAAACTGATTTAAGTCATATTCTTATCTGTTTGATAAGAATTTAGCTATAATGAGTGTTTATTGGGTCAGGAGATCAGAAATAAGAGCTTAATTTGAAACATCAGATGATGGGATTCAAAGAAAATAGAATCTGACAGCCTGCATAAAGACTGATTTTTAACCCTTGTATATCACAACAGGCTTAACATTTTTAATAAGAACTATTGAAAAAAATTAAATGAAAAATGTCAAGGGGATACTAAATTATGGTTATTTCAGGCGCAGATGGTGGGAGAATTTAAAACCCTAAGGTTTTAAATTCCACTGGGAGATAAAATTTTATTTTCTTATAGGTTAAAAAGTTTACAAACACCCGCACTGCACATTTTGGCATCTCCTGGCATGTGACATTATTTAATATCCCAGTAGAAATATTTAATCTCAGGAGCCGTATTTGAGATAGATGTTACAAAAATGAATTCCAACCAATCTTGTATCGCTCAGAGTTATTGAAGGAAGTTCCTTTGGCTTTTACTTATACTTGTTCTATATATAGTTCTACTCCTGTGAATACTGTAGAATGTAATCTTGGCAGTGGAAGAATGAAATCTCCAATGACACATGGGATAAATATAAGATATATGTTAGCCAAACGTGGAAGAATTGGAGATTGATAGAACATGAATTATATATTTTGTTTTAGGTACTGAAGGAGATGTCTTCAGCTAAGCCAGGTTGCTGCTATTATGAAGATCCTCCTCACTTTGCATGTACATATTTAGGTTGAACCAAAATGACTACATGTCACGCTCTGGTGTGGAGGGTATAGCCACACCAAGCGTAAGAGGGAAGGAAAAAGGACCAAACAAGGGAAATGGTCACCTCCTGCAGGTAACCCTGAAACTAGGTCCTGACTGACTACCAGTATGAACAGGCCTCAGTGGTAGGAGAGTTCATACACAGGAACCTAATAACACCTGACCCTAGAGAACCCTGCCACTAGTGACAGGGGAAGGAGTCAACCAGTTCCTCCAAAAGGACGGTTGAACCGAAGACTCCAGATGGCAAAACCACAACAGGGAAACATAGGATAAACACAATAGGGAAAATGACACTTATCTTAATGCAGAAATTGCAGCAACCGGATCTCCGCCAAGAACCACACTACACACAACAAAGTAAGCAGAAAGTATAAACCGCAAGGGATACTGGGAGAGGAAGGGATAAATAGGGGAAAGACAATCACCACACCCACACCAGCTGAGGGGAAGGGGTGTGGAAACAGCAACCAAACCAAGAGGAAAACATGTCAAATTATGTCACTTTTGAAAGTCTAGCCGATCGCCTGCAACCTGATGCAGGCACATTCGTGACATTACCCCTACTTTTACGGGTGACCTCCGGGCACCCAGGCCCAACTTTATCAGGATGAGACCTGTGAAAGGCTTTCACCAAACGACTTGCGTTTACATCAGATGACGGTACCCATGTCCTCTCCTCAGGTCCATAACCCTTCCAGTGAACAAGATATTGAAGTGTCCCACTGAGAACTCGAGAATCAATGATCTTGACGATCTGGAATTCCAAATTACCATCCACCAAGACAGGCGCGGGTGGCAAAGGAGATGGCTCCAGAGGTTCAACATATCTCTTCAACAAAGATCTGTGAAACACATTATGGATTTTCAGAGCCTGAGGAAGTTTAAGACGAAATGCTACAGGATTAATAATGGCCGTGATCTTATATGGGCCAATAAATTTTGGACCCAACTTCCAAGAAGGAACTTTCAACTTAATGTTCCTAGTTGACAGCCACACCGAATCACCCACACTTAGGTCCGGACCATTCATACGTCTCCTGTCAGCCACACGTTTGTACTTGTTACCCATATTTATCAAGTTTTTTCGAATTTTCCGCCATATAGATTACAATGATGACGAAAAATGTTCTTCCTCAGGAATACCAGAAGTATCAGAACCAGAACCAAAAATGTGCCAAACTGCGGGTAAATGCCATATGCACCAAAAAATGGTGACTTACCAGTGGAGTCCTGTCTGCGATTATTTATGGCAAACTCTGCCAGAGACAAAAACGAGGACCACTCCTCCTGGTTCTCAGAGACAAAACATCTCAAGTAAGTCTCCAGACTCTGATTGGTACACTCAGTCTGTCCATTCATCTGGGGGTGAAAGGCAGAGGAAAAATACAGTTGTACCCCAAGCAGAGTACAGAATGCCTTCCAGAATCTGGACACAAACTAAATCCCACAATCAGAGACCACGTCAGTGGGAATGCCATGAAGTTTCACAATGTTGTCGACAAACACTTGTGCAAGAGTTTTAGCATTGGGGAGTCCGGGTAATGCAATAAAAAGCGCCATTTTACTAAAATGATCTAGAACAACCAGAATAACTGTCTTACCATACGAATCAGGCAGATCAGTGATGAAGTCCATGGATAAGTGAGTCCATGGTCTGGACGGGATGGGTAATGGAAGTAGGGGTCCAGAAGGTCGAGTATATGTCATCTTAGCACGTGCATAGACACTACAGGCCGACACATAGTCCTCAACACACTTACGCAGCCCTGTCCACCAGAATCTATGAGAGATGAGGTCGACAGTGGATTTACTCCCAGGGAGTCCCGCAAGCACCAAAGAATGATGTTCCTCAAACACCTTATGACGCAAATCAGAAGGAACAAACAACTTCCCTGGCGGGCAAGACTCCGGTGCATCTCCCTGGGCCTCAAACACCTTAGCCTCAAGATCAGGGTAAAGAGCGGATATCACCACTCCTTCATACAGTATAGAACTCAGATCCTCAAAATCACCACCTCCGGGAAAACTACGTGACAAGGCATCCGCCTTCACATTATTAACCCCAGTAGGATAAGTGACAATGAAATTGAATCTTGTGAAGAACAAAGACCATCTGGCCTGCCTTGGATTAAGTCTTTCAGCCGACTCCAGGTAAGCCATATTTTTGTGATCAGTGAATACAGTGATAGGGTGAATCGCCCCTTCCAACCAATGATGCCATTCCTCAAAAGCCAAGTTAATGGCCAGTAACTCTCTGTTACCCACATCATAATTTCTCTCCGCAGCAGAGAGTTTTTTTTTCGAAGAAAAAAGCACATGGGTGCCATTTACCAGGTGATAGGCCCTGTGATAAAACTGCTCCTACCCCCACCAGGTGATGAAAAATGTCATTAACAAAATGCTGGAAGACAGCAAAAGAATTGGTCAACACAAAAGGCATGACCAAGTTCTCAAAGTAGCCCTCAGGAGTATTAAAAGCCATCTTCCATTCATCCCCTTCCTTGATCCTGACCAGATTATATGCCCCCTTTAAATCCAAAGGTTATACAGCCTAGATTTGGGAAATTTTGCTCCAGGGATAAGATTGATAGGACAATCGTATTCCTGGTGAGGGGGTAAATCCTGACATCCACCACAAAATACATCAGAGAAATCCTATATAAAAGAGAGAAGTGTCTTAGTAGTTAAAGCAGAAAAAGAGGTATTAAGGCAATTGTCAACACAATAATCACCCCAATCCACAATTTGTTTAGTATGCTAGTCAATGGTCGGATTATGTTTGCTTAACCACGGTAAACCCAGAACCACAGGAGCAGGAAGACCTTCCAATACAAAACACGAAATAGGATCCTGATGAAATTCACCCACTCTTAATTTGATATCATGCACCATTTGAGACAAACACTTCTGGGATAGAGGTGCAGAATCAATGGCAAACACAGAAATCTTCTTTTCCAATGTACTCGGAGACAATCCATGCATACGGGCAAACTGAGCATCAATCAAGTTCACCCCTGCCTCGCTGTCAATAAACACCTCAATTCTCACAACCCTTGACTCTAGCGCCACCTCGGCAGTCAGGAGAAAACGGGTACGACAGGGTGAAGACAAATGCACATTTTCAGTCTCCACCCACCCCACCAAGAGTGAGACGAGAATTCAACACCCCCTTTTCTTTTCTCTCTTTTAGAGATTGAATGCATGGACATACATTGACAAAGTGTCCTTTCTGACCACAGAAAAAACACACACCCTTCTTATTACCAAAATGCTTAAGAGTGGAAACAGGAGTAGCTCCCCCTAACTGCATAGGTTCATCCCCTGACATCAACCCAGGGGAATCTTCACCCAAAGTGTCATAGGAAGACAATACACTACATGATAGTATGTCCTGAGAGCGGGGGCCCCTAGATCGCTCTCTCAGGCGCCAATCCATGCGTACAGCAAGAGACATAGCAGCTTCCAAAGACACAGGGGTTTCATGAAAGGCCAAAGCGTCCTTCAGCCTCTCTGATAATCCTTGACAGAATTGGCTACATAGAGCCGGATCGTTCCATTCAGTATTGGTTGCCCACCTCCGGAACTCAGAGCAATAGATCTCAACCGAGTGCTCACCCTGAAGAAGGTCACGTATCTGGGTCTCGGCAAGGGAACTACGATCCGGGTCCTCATAGATAATCTCCAAAGCCTTGAAAAACTCATCTACCTACCAGAGAGACTGCAATCCGGTCGGCAGAGAAAAGGCCCATAACTGCGCTTCCCTTTTAAGCAGCGAGATGACCACACCAACCTTCTGCTCCTTATTACCAGAAGAATGTGGACGCAATCTGAAATACAATTTGCACGCCTCCTTGAATAGAATAAAATTATCACATCCCCCAGAAAATC
This sequence comes from Rhinella marina, assembly GCA_900303285.1. Classification (NCBI taxonomy): domain Eukaryota; kingdom Metazoa; phylum Chordata; class Amphibia; order Anura; family Bufonidae; genus Rhinella; species Rhinella marina. Next base: position 147,543 of record ONZH01016385.1, read on the forward strand.
TGTCCGGGAGGGCCGCCTTAGGCTCCAAACAGGCCTGACACCCAGCACCCCCAGAACCACAAGACTGTGGTCTCTGAATCTGGTTGCGGATGTCAGCTACCTCCAAGCAGAGTCCATGCAGCCGTTCAGTAAGCGCAGTAATAGCATCCATGTCTGCACAAAAATGACATTAATTTTTGTTCGGCGGTTTATTATGTCACACTCTAATGTGGAGGGTATAGCCACACCAAGCGTAAGAGTTAAGGGAAAAGGACCAAACAAGGGAAATGGTCACCTTCTGCCGGTAACCCTGAAACTAGGTCCTGACTGACTACCAGTATGAACAGGCCTCAGTGGTAGGAGAGTTCATACACAGGAACCTAATAACACCTGACCCTAGAGAACCCTGCCACTAGTGACAGGGAAAGGAGTCAACCCGTTCCTCCAAAAGGACGGACAAACCGGAGACTCCAGATGGCAAAACCACAACAGGGAAAAGTAGGATAAACACAATAGGGAAAATGACACTTATCTTAATGCAGAAATTGCAGCAACCGGATCTCCGCCGAGAACCACACTACACACAACAAAGTAAGCAGAAAGTATAAACCGCAAGGAATACTGTGAGAGGAAGGGATAAATAGGGGAAAGACAATCACCACACCCTCAACAGCTGAGGGGAAGGGGCATGGTAAACAGCAACCAAACCAAGAGGAAAACATGTCAAATTATGTCACTTTTGAAAGTCTAGCCGATCGCCTGTAACCTGATGCAGGCACGTTCGTGACACTACAATCACCTACTTCCTATACAGGGGCATACCTTAAAATCATCAATATTGGGCCCCTCCCTCCCTGCACAAAAATAAAGTACATTATATATATATATATATATATATATATATATATAGTAACATAGTTTGCAAGGCCGAAAAAAGACATCTGTCCATCCAGTTCGGCCTGTTTTCCTATAAGTTGATCCAGAGGAAGGCAAAAAAACCCTGTGAGGTAGAAGCCAGTTTTCCCCACTTTAGGGAAAAAAATTCCTTCCCGACTCCAATCAGGCAATCAGAATTACTCCCTGGATCAACGACCCCTCTCTAGTAACTATAACCTGTAATATTATTACCCTCCAAAAATACATCCAGGCCTCTCTTGAACTCTTTTAGTGAACTTGCCATCACCACCTCCTCAGGCAGAGAGTTCCATAGTCTCACTGCTCTTACCGTAAAGAATCCTCTTCTATGTTTGTGTACAAACCTTCTTTCCTCCAGACGTAGAGGATGGCCCCTCGTCACAGTCACAGTCCTGGGGATAAATAGATCGTGGGAGAGATCTCTGTACTGACCTCTGATATATTTATACATAGTTATTAGATCTTCCCTCAGTCGTCTTTTTTCTAAAGTGAATAAGCCTAATTTTGATAATCTTTCTGGGTACTGTAGTCCACCCATTCCAGTTATTACTTTAATTGCCCTCCTCTGAACCCTCTCCAGCTCTGCTATGTCTGCCTTGTTCACAGGAGCCCAGAACTGTACACAGTACTCCATGTGTGGTCTGACTAGTGATTTGTAAAGTGGCAGGACTATGTTCTCATCACGGGCATCTATGCCTCTTTTGATGCAACCCATTATCTTATTGGCCTTGGCAGCAGCTGTCTGACACTGGTTTCTGCAGCTTAGATTTCTGTTCACTAAAATTCCTAGGTCCTTTTCTATGTCAGAGTTACCCAATATTTTACCATTCAGTATGTACTGGTGATTTGCATTATTCCTTCCCATATGCATAACTTTACATTTGTCAGTGTTAAACCTCATCTGCCACTTCTCTGCCCAAGCCTCCAGTCTATCCATATAGAGTTCTATCTCTACAGAGTTCAGCACACAGACATCTTAGGTTCTTCAGGTTCTCTAGGTGCTCTTAGATTGCCCTAAATATTAATAGTGTGCCAACTGTACCACCCACAACGACCCCTTTATTAGTAATGTCCTCTATATTGTGCTTAATAATAATACCCCCCCATATTAATAATGCCCCCATAGGGACCCTAGTAGAAATAAAGCCCCCTACAGTGCCAGCAGTAAGAAGGCTCCCTTTAAAGCCCCTAGTGGTAATAAGTTATAGTGGCCCCAGTATTTTATAAAACCTGGCTGCATTCACCCCTGTATAGTATATATAATGCCCCCCATAGTATATATACAATGGCCCCCTCTGCAGTACATATAATGCCCCCTTCTGTGTTAGTGCTATATATGTGTATATATATATATATATATATATATATATATATATATATATTGATGATACTGTATATTGAGGACAGTGTGTGTGTGTATATTGTTCAGGTTCCACGTGTTTGTATATACAGTATATATATATATATATATATATATATATATATATATATATATAACCCGAACCTTGTATGCCGAACTTGAAAAAAGTGCGCAGTTCGCTCATCACTATTCCTAAATTATGAATATTTAAAAATAACACACAAAGCCTTATATTTTAAGGAATAAGGTAGCATATAAATGCCTTGAACATTATTATAATTTTATTTTTTCCCAAGTAAGACCCCCCCACCCCTCCCTGCCATGAGCTCTGCTTGCTTCTGATGTTTAGTGTGCACCAGGCAGAGAACATGGGGGGAGGGGATTCTACCTAGGGCACAATGTCCTGTATATAAACAGCAGCAAGCAGAGTTCAAAGGTGGGGGTGGGGGGCTGCCATGAAATCTGCTACTGATGCTTATATAGAGGTGTGCCCCCCCCTTCCTAAAAAAAACAAACAAATAACAACTTGGTCACTTGCTGCTAATGAAGGCAGAATAGCTGCCCCCCTCCAACAACCAGGATATGAACTTCTTGTTACTCACTCAGTTGGTCTCTGACTGTGCTGTGGGTCCTGCAGTCAGCCTTTACTAAGACAGGCATGGTGTCAAACATGAGAGCAGTAGCAGTCCTCAATGGCTGGCTTCTGTATATGTCTGCATCACTGATTGGCCAGTTCAGGGATCAGCTGACAGAGGAGAGAGAGCTCTCTCCTCGGCTTACAGTGTTGACAGTCTGGAACTTCCCCAGGCTCAGGAACATATACAAAGTTTGCAAGTGGGGTAGGGGCCCTGGGAACAGGGGAAGTAGGGCCCACTAGAGCCCCAGGTAGGGACTCATGCAGTATCTATTGTTACTGTAGTATAATCAGGGGGCGGGGCTTTACATCCACTCTGGGCCCACTCCTCCCACGGGCCTAATAGCAGCTGCATGGTCTGCCTATATTATCGGTACGCCACTGTCCTATACTGTTAGCTTCATTTAATGACCGCTTTCAAGGAAGTATGATGATTATTCTTTAAGTATGCAATAATTTAATTTTTTTTAATTATTTTAGTGTTCACTTTGGGGATATTAGTGGTTCTACCTGATAGATGAAGGCCAGACCCACACTGATTATGCATTACTGGTAGGTCCATGGTAAGAATAAGACAAGCCAATTTCTTGAAATTTGTTTTGGGTCCGAATAGTCAAAATAAAATAATTAAAAAGTTTCAGTTCCGAACAATTTTACCCAATTCAAATATGCTCCAATTGATCTGCAAGTTGGTATATAACACTTTTTGGTCTCCTAGGAATTTATTTATTTATTTATAGAAAGACTGGAACCAGAGATAGAGTAACTTGTATAATACTGTGGGTTTCTTGGCACTATATATGCATTTTATGAGAACTACTCTTTCTCATGTAGAGAAAGCCTAGCATGCCTAGTATTCTTTCTCTCTCATTCTCCTGAAATAAATCACAAAAAATTGGGTTCCTTATGATATGAACTTTTTGGGAAATTAATTATTTTCCAACTATATTTTGCCCTGGACAGAAAGGTAAAATAAGATTAACGATTCTCATACTTATCTTAAAAGAGTATCCCAGGATTGGGTCCCATTTTAATCAGGCCATATAGCATGTGGTACCAAAAAGAAGAATCTTGGTTCGCTGCTTCCCACCGTTTCTGCACCAACTCAGCATTCAGTGATTTTACAGTCCCTGGCTTGGTTTACTTCTGTCCAGGGTACAGATGTGGTTATGTATGACTCTACAGTCAATGACAGGTCTCGGGTCTCAAAGGTGATGCGTCCTCAAGAGTCATATAAGCCAGCAGTGACAAGTCACTTGGGGCTGTATTGGTGCACGTGACTTCATCCATACAGAAAGTTTACATGTGGAGATCGGAAGCTTCTTGAAGACAGCCTGAAAGCCATGGATCCAGAATGGGGCAGCAAGGAAAAGATTCGTATATATGTCACTGGAACGTTTAAAAAATATATTCTGGACCATGTCTTTAAGACCAGAGACGTTACTATATTGTGCAACCATCCAAAATAATTGATTATAGTAAAACTTTTCTATAATTGGCAGGTTCACCACTCAGTAATTTTAACCTAAGACTCATGGGGATTCTTTTAGAACCAAAAAACAACTACTCATACAATTTACTAATCAAAAGTCCTGGTTCATAACTCAGTGGATAAAATATGCAATAATGTGAAACATAAACCTGACTTTGTGCTACACTTCAGAACTTGTTTCAGTCTTTGTTCATCATCGGTAATATGCATAGAAATCACAATATTTTTCTTCTGTTTTTGCTGCAACTTTTGCTTTCATAAATCTACTCATCCCCACAACTTATGTTCTTCCACATCTCAAATGCAAATCTCAATGATCGGAATAACAAACTCAGCTGACAAAACATTTTGATTACATTACAAGCACATCTATTAGTTATCCTCAACAAGTTGATTAAGAAAGAAAAAATGTCACTGAGCTCACAGAGCGGGCTGTATAACTCAGAGAAGTGTGATATTTCTACCTCAGAACGCAAAAATCAAATTTTATTTATCACTCATTATTAGTTTTCTACCAGATCACAAGTCAATATCTTTCTCAAAAATACAAGTTGGTCTTGTCTGCAGATTAGTATAGTAGATGAAATGAAAAGGGATGACTACCAAAATACCTTTGGGGTATTTTTGGCTACAGTCCTTTAAGTCCCTTAAAGGACAACTGCCGTCAAAAATGAGAAATATATCTAAAATTTTAAAACATGCAATGTAAGTTTTAGAATTTTTTGCGCTTATAATTTTTTTTTTACCATTAAAGGAAATATTTAAAAAAAATCATAATAATTGTGTTGAACTTCCAATGTTGACCAGCAGGGGGAGCACAACTGAAAAGTTGAGTGTAGGGAAGCCGTCTGTAGCCCAGTGCTGTAAACTGTTATCTGGCTATTCAAACCTCCTGTGACATCACGCTGCTCTTACTTGCTTATCTGATAACAAGAGATTGTCTTCCACAATATAGTGTCCAGCGGCCATCTTGTTGTGGTCTGCACTGTGATAGCATAGGAGGCACAGTCAGCAATGTTATTTCCAATTGTGATGCTGATTATTCCTCCACCACAGGGATTTTCTCCACTGACAGGTATCAGAGTTAGGGTGGTAGTGCATGACTGAGTTTGATCTGAGAAACTCTTTCACTGTGTGTTACTTCAACCCAGCTTTTCTTGGCACCGCCACCTGGCCTGGGGTCTGCTCTGGGCGCCATCATCAGGTTTGGGGTCTGCACTGAGCACCACCACCTAATCTGGGGTGGCAGTGCCCAGAGCAGACCCCATATCAGATGGCAGTACCCAGATCTGGGGTCTGCTCTGGGCACCACAGTCTGGTCTGTGGTCTGCCGGGTACTAGGCTGTTAGCTGTTAGGCCAATGAATGATGTCTGCATTTTTTCCCCTTTCTGTAGGATCGTGTATGCGGAGGACGACCTCGGAGGATGAAGATCACATCTATCAATTTTTTTTTCTTTCAATAAAATGGTGAAGCAGGGGTCTGGGGGAGTAATTATTTCAATAAAATATTTTGTGATCTGTGTGTTTGTTTTTCCCCCCACATTGCAGTGTTAGTAATTGTGGCTATCTTATAGACGGCCCCAATTGCTAATACTCGGACTTAGTGCTGGCCATACCCGCAAGCACTAACTCCAGATATTACCCCGGCACCCACCGCCACCAGGGGTGTCGGGAAGAGCCGGGTACCCGCAGGAATGGACCTTCTGACATAATGGTCCGGTTCTGGGGCATCTTCAGGCTGGTACTGTTAGGCTGGGGAGAGACAATAACCGTGTCCCTTCCCACTAGAGATGAGCAAATCTATTCGCCGCTTCGTAGATTCATATCGAATCTTGGGATTTTTCAGCTGCGAAGCGAATCCGAATATTAGGTGATTCGCTTCGCTTTTGTACGCATTTGCTATGTAGTGTGTCCTATAAATTATATGCTATTCTACGTATAATTTAGTTACTCTATACGCTGTCGCGTACAAATTCAATTCAGTGATGCAGACTTTTCCCTGGTAGTTACTCTATACGCTGTTGCATACGAATTCAATTCAGCGATGCAGACTCCTCCCTGGAAGTTCCGCCCCTTTCTCCAGCGAGGGAGTATGACGAGGCAACTCAGGGAATTAAGTTGCGCATTCGTGCGCCTCATCTCTTTTCCCCCCTTTTCAGGTTATTTGGGGAGCCCCTTGAAAGAGGGTTTTTTAAGGAACCTTTGCTGCTTTTTTTTTTACTCATTTGGATTACAATTTTACCTATGTGGATTACAAATTGCGACTGAGTTTGGGACTGTGCTCCAGTTCTATGACAAGCATCAGAAGAAAAGAGACTTAAACGTGTCCGTGAGCATACTAGGTAGGTGATATTTAAAATTTTTATATTATACCTATAATAATGTATTTGCACTTTACCATATATATGTCTCGAATATTCGCTCTGCCTCTGAGATTCGTAAGCTATTTGTACACTCATGCGTACGTCTTCTAAGAAGTTGCGTACATTTTGTAAATGAACGTTCGTTATTAGTGAGCGAATGTTCGCTAATAGCACATAATAACGTATATTTTGTACGCAAATACAACAAATCTATTTGTGGAATATACGAATTTTAGGAAAGTTCGGCGAATGTTCGGCGAATAATTTTTTGAATGATTCGTTCATCTCTACTTCCCACCCTGGTAGTGCCAGGCTGCCGCTGCTGGTTGTATCTGGCTGGAGAAGGAAAATGGTGGGAACCCATGTAGTTTTTATTTTGAAAAAATATAATAAAAAACGATGTGGGTTCCCCCTATTTTCCTTCTCCAGCCAGATACAAAAAGAGACAAAGAGGGACATATTTTTTTCAGCACTAGGCCACGCCCCTAACTCCACCCACTATAAGCTAATCACCCAGTCCCCTTACTGTACCGGGATAATAAACACAGTGATGTCACAGTACAGGGATAATAAACACAGTGATGTCACAGTACAGGGATAATAAATACAGTGATGTCATAGTACAGGGATAATAAATAGTGATGCTCGAGCACGACGGTGCTCATACGCTCGGGTGCTCTGGCCAAGCACTCAGTGGTGCTCGAGTGCTCAGCCGAGCACCCGAGCATAATTGAAGTCTATGAGAGTAAACCAGGCTCGGAAAAGCGGAGGGTGCCTGGTTTACACAAGTGCCCAAATTTTTTTTAAAAAAGGACAAAGACAGACACACAGAGACACTACTTACCTTCCCTGGCAGCTCCCTCCTCCCGCCCAGCCGGAAGACGGCGCGCAGAGTGGTAAGTTGTACCACAGCGCCACCTGCTGCACGGGAGGAATCACTACAAAGAAGAAGCCTGAGGAGGTAAGTGGTTTGTGTTTGTTTGTTTGTTTGTTTTCTATTTTTCAGTATGGTGAATGCTGAGGACTACGTCGGATTCGGTGGATTACGTCGGACCAGCTTTTTTATTTTTTAAATAAAATGGTCAAACAGGGGTCTGGGGAAGTATTTATTTCAATAAAATATTTTATATGCCCAGTATTAGTAATCAGTGCACTCTGTAGATAGCCGTGATTACTAAAACTGCAATGTTGTAAAAAAACACACACACTTATAAAATAGTTTATTGAAATAAATACTCCCCCAGACCCCTGTTTGACCATTTTATTTAAAAAATAAAAAAGCTGGTCCGACCTAATCCACCGAATCCGACATAGTCCTCAGCATTCAAGATCCTGAAAAATAGAAAACAAACAAACAAACAAAAAAACAAACAAACACAAACCACTTACCTCCTCAGGCTTCTTCTTTGTAGTGATTCCTCCACTCTGCGCGCCGTCTTCTGGCTGGACAGGAGGAGGGAGTTGCCAGGGAAGGTAAGTAGTGTGTCTGTGTGTCTGTCTTTGTATTTTTTTTTGTTAAAATTTTGGGCACTTGTTTAAGCGGGGGGTGCCTGGTTTACTCCCATAGACTTCAATTATGCCATCCCTCCCTGCACGCTAATTGGATAATTAGCATGCGGGGAGGGGACTCGAGCAATGCGCTCGAGTACACCCGGTGCTCGGGTGCACCCGGTGCTTATCACTGTACAGGGATAATAACCACAGTGATGTCACATTACACGGATAATAAACACAGTGATGTCACAGTACAGGGATAATAACCACAGTGATATCACAGTACACGGATAATAAACACAGTGATGTCACAGTACAGGGATAATAAACACAGTGATGTCACAGTGCAGAGATAATAAACACAGTGATTTCACAGTACAGGTATGATAAACACAGTGATGTCACAGTACAGGGATAAAAACACAGTGATGTCACAGTACAGGGATATTAAACACAGTGATGTCACAGTACAGGGATAATAACCACAGTGATGTCACAGTACAGAGATAATAAACACAGTGATGTCACAGTACAGGGATAATAACCACAGTGATGTCACAGTACAGAGATAATAAACACAGTGATGTCATAGTACAGGGATATTAAACACAGTGATGTCACAGTACAGGGATAATAAACACAGTGATGTCACAGTACAGGGATAATAAACGGTGATGTCACAGTACACGGATAATAAACACAGTGATTTCACAGTACATGGATAATAACCACAGTGATGTCACAGTACACGGATAATAAACACAGTGATGTCATAGTACAGGGATATTAAACACAGTGATGTCACAGTACATGGATAATAAACACAGTGATGTCACAGTACAGGGATAATAAACGGTGATGTCACAGTACAGGGATATTAAACACAGTGATGTCACAGTACATGGATAATAACACAGTGATGTCACAGTACAGGGATAATAACCTGCCAGAGACCGGGACATATAATGGGTGCCCCCTCTGGTGTCATGTTACTGAAGTCTTCAATAACATGGCGCCGGAGGGGGCAGGCTATGTATGTGTAAAGCACCTGCGCTTTACACATACACAGTGCTCCCATGATTTGTCAATAGGGTCGGCTCCGTCCGCACTGGGAATGGAGCATACGACCGTAAGTCATTTGTCTATGTGTCGTTCAGTGACACATAGACATGTGACTATGAAAATGGCAGCCCCCATAAAGTTACAAAAATGTAAAATACACAAAACATAATACACACATAATAAACTTATAAAACTTAAACTTATAAACTTATATAAACTTAATAAACTTAAACTTAATAAACTTAAAAAAAACCTATTTTTAATGTTTTATAACATATGTTTTTTATTTTTTTGCGATAGTGTCCCTATAAAGCAAATATGTTAGCATACCACTCCAGTACTACCACTCTTGTCCCACTCAGGCAGGAGCAGCAGCACTGGAGTAACAGGACGTTTAAAGGGTAAAAAGTTCATTTTTTTCCTGTATTTTATACAAGTTCTTATTCTCTACCAGTTTTTAAAAATTACAGAAAGACTAAGAGGTCATATTTTTCATTAAATAATTCCTTGACAGGCTAAAATTCCCAAGTACAACAACTGGGTGGTCACACGTAAACACAGTGGATTAACTAGGACTGACTGGGCCCCACAGCAAATTTTTAAATGCCCCTCCAAAAAAAGAAAGCTTCTCTCAATCCCCTCCTCCCATGCATCCCCCCACTCCTGTGGCTAGTCAAGATTGCTCTCTCAGACGAGGCCTGGCAGCAAATCTGTCTGTTTCCTACAATGTCACTATATATACGTAATGTCATATTATAATACTGTTGAGGGGGCCCTGACAATAAAATCTTTTAGTCATCATCCTGGGTGGGCCCCTTCTGAGTTTGGGCCCCAAAGCAACCACTTCCCCCACTTCCCCTATAGCTGCTCCCCTGCATAAACAGATACTGCACAGACATCCCATGAGGAACACATCTGTATTGGTGAATGTAGACTTCCATTCCTATTTATGAACTTAACATATACTTAAAGGAGTTGTCTGGCTGATTAAACTTTTGTATTAAATGGCTCACAATGATGAAAAAAGTCATAAAAAAAAGTCATAGTCACCTTACCGATTCCCCACCACTCCCATTCTGACATTTCCTCATCCCCCGATATATGCTCACTTGTGCCTCTTGAATCTAAGAGTATGTAATTGACCACTCAACCAATCACTGGCTTAGGTGGGTCACCATCATGGTGTTTTTTTACATCAGCTACATAGATACAAGATTTATATGTTATGTATCATACAGCTGGCACCCGCAAACAATGGTGCAGGCTCAACTTTTGAGCCAGAACCATCACCTTGACGTACTATTACGGAACAGAACAACAACTACTACCAAGTGAGAAGTGGTTAATTATGAAATATCTGTAATGTTTCTATTTCTAAAGGGACCACATCACATACTGCATTTACTATTTATCCAGTAAATTATGTGTGAAGGAGGAATAATATATAAATTAAGGGGGTAATTTATTAAGAACTGTGTTTTAGATGACATTCTTAATACCTCTTTAGCTGGAAGTGGATGCTCCGAATTTATGTAGAAGGGCTGGTCTCTACTTAACTTTGGCGTATCCATTGTCTGTCTAAATCTACACCAGCTTCCCTGTTGACATAGATTTACACAATTTTCTATGTCTAAAACAGGCGTCTAAAATTATAAATGAGACGGCCAGCTGGCCTGATATATGCCAAAAAGGGCTGTAAATCTGTTTGCAAATGACCCCCTAAATATCAGCACCCAATGCCAAGTAGCTGCTGCAAAGGTGATATGATTGAAGTATAAAAGCTAAACATAGTGGAAACACATATCACTGTATAGGTCACTGAAAAGCTAACATTTGAAGCCTAAGTAAATTGTGGGTACCTACTGTATATAGAACAAGGACAAGCAAAAGGACATGGTGGGCCACCTAATTAACTAAGAGGTTATATTTATAAATAGAGATTTGATAAATTACTTTTGTGCATTCAAATTACCATAGAAGTGACCTAATTACTTTACTTAAATATATCCAAGTCAATGAGCTTTTCATACCCAAGACTATACAGGTGTCAGGGGGAAGTCCATTGAATGTTCTATTATTAAAAGGTCAACAGGATTAAGGGACTGTATAACAAATCTTAAACAGAGTATTTAGAAAGCCTCTTTACAAGAAATTGTGTAAGTAAGAAGTTAAAATATTTCACCCTATTATGTATGGAATTTATGCAGGAATGGTTTCTAATTGTGAAGCATGAGGTCAGAGAAATGCTTTCCACCATTGATATAGTAACATACATAATATAATGGTTATCACATTATCATTAAGATGATTATGTTTAACCTTACTAGTAACTATATGAATAGTCTCCAGAATGTGTTCTCCTGTGTTCTCATTGAATCTTCATAATATTCCCAAATTTTGGGGTCTGTGATCACTTATGCTATGGCTCCAAGTCTTGATTTGGTAACAGAACCTTTACCTTCCATAATGTCCACATTATTAACAAATGTTTTCACCATCAACAAAGTTCAAAACCAACAGAATACTGTGTAAGACTCTGTTCCCTCTAGCATCATGAATAGAGATGAGCAAAGTTATCAAACATTCAGTTTGGCTGCTGTTCCGAATTTCACAAAAAAAAAATAGATTTGTGGAAAATTATTTTGTCACAAAGCGGGGACAATGTAAGTAGCGGGGACAATGACGTCCCCATCATTGAACCCCTCAGATTCTGTGCTCATCGCAGATCACAGCATCTGAGAATAATAGTGAGAGCTTTCAGGGGTTATTCTGGTAAAAATAAAAAAGAATAATAACCTTATCCATTTGATCGCAAAGAGGCCACCATGGCCATCTTGATTGAACACACCGTAAAATCTTGTGTGGTGCGTGATGACGGCATTTCACCGCGCATGAGATTTCACATGGGATCTTCAATCAAGATGGTCGCACTGGCTTCTTTGCACACAAATTGATGAGGCGAGTATATAATGTTTTTACCACCATTTCAGAGAAAATTGATTTGTTATCACGAAACACAAGGAAATTCAGTTTCTCCCGAAGCAAATTTTTTCTGAAATTCGGATCATAATCCACTTTGGATACTTTGATTCACTCAGCAATAATCAAGACCTTCACTCATAAAGGAGTCATGGCAGCTAAGGTAAATCCCTTTTAGAGTGGTCCTGGTGGATCCAATTTACTTACAACAGTCTGTCAGGATTTCACCAGGTTTGGAGCATTCCTGTCTGACATCAACAATTATTCTGTAGACTACGCTGATTTTGCTATCAATACACTGGAACTTCTAGGTGAAAAGTTATGCTGACTACATCTACCACTATAGTATAGTTAGCAGTCTTTGGGTCAATGGCTTTAGGTACCACACAGAGGTTTCTAGGCACCTTTATTTAAAACTGCTCCTACTTTTGAACTATATCAAATATTATAATGAAGTTAAATCGAGATGAGCAAATTTCCTCAAATTTGTTTCAGTCTAATTCATCCAAATCGGCCAAAAAATTCACTGCAGTGCTCTTATTGCCTATAAAATCGCTCTCTCTCCCTCCCTCCCTCCCTCCTTCCCTCACTCTCTCTCTTTCTCTAGAAAAATTCTACCCCAACAAATCTATTGAATCAGAATGTTTTCAAAAATTCAGGTCACATTTGATTCTAACAATACTTCCTTTTAACTAGTTAGAAAGGAACTATTTGATCCTATGAGAATTCTTGAAAGAAGAATTAACTTAAAGCAACCTGAGCACAAGTTGTTGTTTTGCCACTACTGCTGTTGGTGCTCCATTCATTCAGATAGCCCTAGTCTATAATGATTGTACATGCTCTTACTATTCCATCACACCACATCAAGGGTATAGTGTTTGCTTCGAACTATATATAACTATTACTTCAAGGAACAAAACAACACATTATTTAGTAATTTCTTCTTATTGCCATGTAATTTTCTTCTCCCTATGTGGCCAGCTACCAGCAGGTACCATCTGCTCCATTGTAATTTCTATGTATAGCCAGATGTGGTGGAGGACATAAAGTACAGTGATCTCCAGTGCAGTACTAAGGATTGGAGCTGTCGTCATCACAACTGAGGATTTAGAAATATATAAAAATGCTCCGGTATCTAATCAGAATTCTGAAAATTACCCATAAATCAAGGGATCTCAGGCATTGCCTGAAATAAAATGGATATCTGGAATACAAAAAGGGGGTAATTTATTATTCATGAACTGACACTTCGTATGTCACTTTGAAACTGATGTTTGTTGGATTAAAATACACCAAATTCAATTAAAGATACACACCCCAAAGGGAATCTGTCAGCTCCAAAACATCCCCTAAATAGAGTAAGTGGGGTATTTAGTAAGTGATGCCAAAGTCCGGTTATGTCATTTGTATCTCTATACTAACTTGCGTTCCGACACTGTGCTCCAAAAAAACAGCAGTAAAATGCATTGAGAGGACTCCTCTTTGAGTCCTTTTAATTATGTGCATGAGATCAGGAGATCTCTCAATGCATTTTACTGCTAGTTTGTTGGCGCACATTGTTGGAATGCAAGTGAGCATGAAGATAAACTGGACTTGGCGTCACTTACCCTGTACACTGCTAACTCTAGTTTGGGGATGTTCGGAGCTAACAGATTCCGTTTAACACATTTGATGCTTTTTGGGCTGTCCAATAGACAGGAATTGAAAGCAGGTGTAGATTTGTACGAACATTTGCACAATGTTTTGCCTTTGAGAATAATAAATCTCTTGGAAAGGCTGAGGCTATGCCCCTCTCAGTTAACCCCATCCACTTCTCTCATCACCTTATAACCCCTTACCATCATAAGAAATTTACAGGGCAAGTTGTACTTTCTAATGGAACCATTTAATACTCCATACAATGTAGTGGGTTGTTTGGTCCTTGCCAAGCGACCCAGTAAATAACCTCTCAAATGATGTGGTCACAATTGACCACAGAATCTGAGGGATTGTCTGTAATTAAATTTATGTCTGATCATGTACACTAGCAGTGGGTGACTGTTGAACGACATCATTCTTAAAGACCCATTTTGTCAGGAAGGGGTTAAAATTGGTGTGTGTTGAGAAAAGTCAAAAACTATTGTATAAATATGATGAATCCCAATGCTTTTCATGACAAAATACTGGTGCAATTCACTTTCAAACTATTATTAAAACATTTGTGTCAATTAAAGAACAGCAAGGAAGGTACAGTATAATAAAAATGTACTGTATTTTCTTGTAAAAAAATCACTGTCAGTCATTATACAGAATCATTTGCAAAGGTATTTTATTTGAAAGAGTCTTTCAGAAAAAGTCCATGATCATATTGCTTGTTAATTAGTACGTAATATCTCAGGTGCTTACAAAAAAATAAAATAACAAAGCACCAGTATGTATCTGAATGCTCACCAGCTGATTCCCTCACATCCTCAGAAATAGAAATATTTCACGTTAATTACCCTACACCTCTGTACAGCTCCTTTGTTTTGAGGTAGCCAGGGCTTACTGCAGGTGGGATTAAAGGATTATTGCAGTTTTGTGATATTGATGACCAATCAGCTGTTTGAGGAGACAGTGGTGCTAGTGCGAAAGCTGTGTTTTATTCACTGTTAATCTGCATGCTATCTACATTCTAGAGAGGGTGCAATGTAATTACAGCTTCCTCTTCCATTCACTTGAATGGGATGAAAAATTATAATTACCCCCTAAAACCACTTTAATATAGATAGTGGGCAGGCATAGAAAACAACGCAGCTCTTGCACTAGCGGTGCAGTCCCTTCAAACAGCTGATCAGCAAGGGTGCCGAGAGTCAGACCTCCAGTGATCTAATATTGATGACCTATCCAGATGTTAGCTCTAAGTAAATGCAATGGTGTCAGCATCTCCTAAACCTGTGATTTTAATGGGTCAATTCAGCATGTACAAATCTACATTGTTTCGGCTACATCTCGTAAGTTCTATTGGCGCGATGTAAGAAAGTGAGGAGTGTTGAGCTGTTGTTAGCTTGAATTATAGCTATCCTGAGGATAGGTCATCAATATCACAAAACCAGAATACCTCTTTAACAGGTTGAAGAACAACAATTTTGACACCGCTTCTATCTATAACTGTTTGCATTCCCATCTATGACAATTTGTAAGCTAGTGCTATAAGGACTCGCTGTCTGCTCTGTTTCGTTCTGCATTATCTGCTGCCCAACATGTGAAATATCATCCCTTCTGAGACCGGGAGGGGAGGAAGGCTCTGGAGCAGTCAAGACAAGGCATGTGAAAATCTCACACATAGAAAATTTAGATTTGACCCCAGTGAAAGCTGTCCAGATATATCACATCATGCATAAAATAAATTTGCATCATTCCATGCATACATTCTGTTTCCTGATGAATTATAAAAGGGGGTAAATATAGAGTTGTATGACCATTTTTGAAGTCCCTCAGGTTGGCAGCTGAAGATAGCATTTATGATTTTGTAATGGAGAACAGAATGCTCAATTCACTGCACCAACGACTTTGTGGCAGTCTGTGTGTCTCACCTCTATGGTAGATATACCAATGATGATGAGTAATAAAAAGACCGGCCAATACTAACTGTCCTAAAAACACTTGCATGACCATGTCTGAATAGGATGGGTATACATAAAACAAAGCTCAAGTCACCGTCATAGAATGTCCATCTGCAATACATTTTTATATCAGAGACTAATATTGCAGAAAAGTGAACATAGATGGTATTTCTTAGTTGTTGAAAAGTTATGGGTATATATCAACGGGAGGAGCAGCAACAAAAAGTGACTGGTGCATCATGAGATGATCTATTATGAAGGATTTAACAATTCATTGGCTGCAATAAATCTGCTGAGTTGCAGAAAACCTTTCTCTACCACAGTTCACAGTTCAGTAGATTTTTATACGTCTTTATTTGACATTTGTAATAAAACAGTTGGCAACAGTATTTTCTAGAGGAGTTATTTCTTTCAACTGAATGCACATGTGAAATTATCGCTAGAATTTTAATTAATTTGGACAGTTCTAGGCGTTATCCTCTTTGCTTCAGCCTCCAGGCAGTAGACTATAAGAGCATTTTTTTCTTAGTTATCTCAATAAGTTTTATGGATAAAAATTACCATTTACTAAACTTGATATAAGATCATTGAAGGTCCAGGAGTTGACACCCTCAGTGATTGGTGAAATACAGAGGAAGAATGGCACAGCTGAGTGGTATGTCCCTTTAGGTGTGTATGGCTGTACTTAGATGATTGTTATAGAGGGGAATAGTAATGGATGGGTCACAGAAAGTATATGGGTCAGTCCACCACTCTGCTCAATCTCAGAGGATCAGTTGAGCAGAATTGTCCCTTTGTTTCCGCAATCAATGGAGTCTTGGCATCCAGACCTTAAAGGGTCTAAACATCTGACATCACTATTAGTGATGAGCAAATTAGATTGGGCTATGATTTTATTCAGGTCTGAATCCCAAGTGTCATGTCTCTCTTTCTCTCTCTCTCTCTCTCTCTCTCTCTCCCTCTCTCTCTCTTTTTTCAGAAGCCCCCAGAAATTGAACATTTTGAAAATGTGAACTTTTTTCAAAATTTGATAATTTGGAAAATTTGGGTTGAATTCCCAAATTTTAGAATTACTCACCTTTAGTCACTATGCAATCATTGTAGGAGCTGTAGAGACTGGATACCTGCACAAGCTCTCACACCTAGGTAGATGCCAAATAGTAAACACATAGGCTATGGTATTTATGCAATAGCATTAATGCTTGACTAATAAAAAACATTACAATCCTAAATGCAAATTCAGCCCAATCTTCAAAGGTCACAGTAGATAGTGTATTATCTTCTGTTAGTCTTCTGTATTATACTGTAGAATTTGGTCATGCGATGTAAAAATAATCATACCGCACAATGTCTTATTTGAGCATTATAAAGCATACACTATAAAAACAATATACTGTTCTGTGCCTATGTATAAGTGACACAAGACTATAAAATAATACTGATATACAGTGCTTAAATAACACTTCAGTGTTATAAAAATTTAATGACATTGCTATGCAATGGCTAAATAATACTGCTATACGATTGACATTTAGATGTGTAGTAGTCGTCTGCCTAGGGTGCCAGGTGATATGTGGCAACCTCTTCAGTAAAGGTAGCCAGTGTGCCATAAACAACCTTAGAAAAAACTGGTAAAATGTACTTGGGAGAATTTGGGGTGGGATGGATTTTTTAAGTTTCAGAAAGCCTCTGATATGTCATAGTTACACTTCGGAATTTTTGATCAGTGGGGGTCGGGGTGCTGAGATCTCAACTGATCTGCTGAAACAATGGGGAAGAAGCACTCAGCTAAGTGCTGCCCCCTATTGGCTGTGATTGGCTTTACTCAACTGATCCTTGGAGAAGTAGACAGCGCTTGGGCTCATGGAAAGTAGATCCGTACACATCTTTTAACAAAAGCGTCAAGATTTTTCTGAAGCTGCACCAGCCATCTGGAATCCACTGCCCTGGACAATCAGGTTAATTCTTGACTTCTATAGCTGTAAATGTTTACAACCCCCATCCAGTGGTGTAGATAGAGAAGTAAGGGCCTATAGCAAGGATCAAACCAGGCCCCCCACCCAGGACAGAAGAGTTTCTGCCTAAACCCCTTTCAATGGCCCTTGGGCCATTTTTTCCACTGCCTCATTTGCTAAAAGTTGTTTATTTAGAGGGTAGAGTCCTGACCAAGTTTTCACCTCAAGTAGAAGAGGAGATGATCCCAACTGGGCCCCCTCTTGCCCTGGGCCCCATAGCAGTCGCATAGTCTGACTGCCCCTGCCCGCCTTCCCCCCGACCCTCATTCTTCAGAACCGAAGACCATCATCTCCTCACTCAATGCATTAGCCCATTAGCTCCAACTATGCTTCTCTATTTAGTACAAAGTTGGCTGGACCACTTTGTAAAACAATCAAATGTACTTTTTGTGTCACCACCATTTCCTCATAGATTGTAAGCTCTCGTGAGCAGGTCCCTCACTCCTAGTGTTTCATTTGTATGTAAGCTTGCAATCCTGTGATGCGCCATTATTATTATTATTATTATGCGCCTGAATTATTATTATTATTATTATATTTTGTATTATATAATGTGAAACATCAAGGCAATTGAGTGAGTGAAGAGCTGCTCTCCTTCTAAAATAATCTTTCTCCAAGCTCCCTGACAATGGCTCCTTGCTGAAACCTTGTAACTGCTCAGAGTCCAAGAGGTCAGCGAGATGCTTTCATTCCCTATATTGTCCTAAAAGAAGTGCTTCCCATTGTTCAGGCTTGAAGTGGATCAATAGTCATTGTAAGCGACACAATCCCATGAATTACACTGAGTAAAAGACGCTATAACGATATCAATGTTTCCAAATGCTTTTTTTCGGTATATAGTAATACCTGTCATTTACTGTGCTTGATGCACATTGGGGTTCTATTAATTTACTGCAATACTTAGCCATCTCCGGACGTCAAGCTACATGGGAACATGTTATTAAAGCTCTTAACTCATATTTATAGCCATTCTGCAGACAAAAAGTTCACAGCTTCAGGGAGCCATCCCTCTATCATTTCTTAAATGTCACAGGCTCACCTGTGTATCCTATAGGCCTCGCTCCTTTTAGTTTATACTTCCCCTTTAATAGCCGAGTCTATTGTGGATGCTGCTTCTGCCATAACCTTAAACCATGGAAGTCTGATTTATCAAACTACCTAAAAATGTCACTGCTTGCTAATGCACTGTCATATAATAGGATTTGGAGTTGTATTCTCACTGGAGAGCTTTTACCCCCACTTGATAAATCTAGGACGTTGCATGCTGTGAATCCGTGTTGCATAAAAATACCTTTCATCCTGCTCTGCCGAGTGTGTTTTATTTTTGTAGCACTTTGTGCACTGGATAGGTTTAATAATTTTATTACAATGTATCAGCGGCCTGGATGAATGGGAATACCGCTATAAAACAAGTCAAACAGCATTGTCTGCTGGAAGCGCGTGGATGTACAATCGCAGAACTTTTTCTCTTATCTCGGCTTGCATATTTTCCCTTTTGTATAGCACCAACACCATCCATGGGGTGTGCAAAGAGCACATTTAGATTGATCCTTGTCCACAGTGGGGCTCACATTTCCTTATCTCAAAAATTCACTTAATAAACTAATTTTATAGGAAGCTAAAAAAATGACTGCTACAATAGAAACATTACTAGGGATGAAACGTTGACTGCAAAGGCCACAAAGGGCACCTCATACTCATCAGCATGGGTTAGACCAGCGCTCACAGACATGGATCAATGAGAGACCTATGCCTTTAGCTCCTTTTCTTTCTTCTTGCCCAAAACCGATCAGTGTGATCAGTGCAAAAGAGGAGGCTGAAAGATCATTCAGCTCATGGAGAGGACTGTGACAAATACCTTTCTCCCCATGCTGATGGTCACCAGTAGTGTTGAGTGGATCAAAGTATCCAAAACGGAATTCAATCTGAAAAATTTGATTCTCCACAAAGCCAAATTTCCCCATGTTTCGTGGTAAAAAATCATTTTTCCTATAAATGGCGGCTACTGAAAGAATGGAAAAAAAATCTCATCCACTTGCTCGAACAGGGGCAGTTCACTCCTAGCACTAGCATTTTTAATGGCCATTAACAGGTGCCCTTCAGTCTAAGTGGCCCCATTGATTGACCCCATTCATGAATTCATGAAAAATTAATTTATAACAAATCAAATGCCTCGTCAAACTTTGGTGAAGCAGCCAAATCAAAATTTTCAACTATGGTCCCCAGTGTTGGAAGCCCAACATTTTACTGACTCCTGATTGAGGCCTGTACAGCAGAGTGGAATTGAGCCGCAAACACCTAAGCAACTCTCCCACAAAGCAATCATGGTGGACCAGTCCTATCTGCCCAACAGACAATAGACACTGCTGTTTTATCTGGGAAACCAAGAGTCACCATGCCTGGGAGACAATACAGGGCCCTGCTTCCTGAGTAGCACACCTGTGAACATGTGATTTATGATGCTTCCAGACCTGTGGGCTGCCACGGCCTACGGTGACCAGTTCTGCAAGTCTGTTTGTCCCTTAGAGGAAGGACAGCACTGGACTCAAGGATGCCACCTACAGAAAGGGGCTAACCTCTACAACGGTATCTACAGACTATAAATGGACTGTTTTGATTGGCTCAGACAGTATCTGAGAGGTGTTCCAAGGATGGGCTCTGTGTGGGCTATGTTTGTGTGTATGTATGGCTAGTACTTTCCCAAAATTCCTTCACCACACAATGCTGCTTCACTCTCTTGCTCCAACTGTCAACTCCCCCTTAGCTTCCTGCAACCTTTCCCTTGGTAGGATGCAGGACGAGCCTACTTCTGCATGAAAAGGGGAGAATGGAATGGTAAGTTCCATTCTATCTAAAGATACTATCTATATAAAAGTACTGCCAGATACATTACCACCTGCTGGTGAACCAGGCACATTACATGAACATAACAGTTTTTGTATATAACTAAATGACATTTTGCTGGTGTTGGTACAGTTGGTGCAGAAAGCCAATACAGTGCCGGAAAACAGGCTAGCATTAGGAATGTAGGTGTGGTAGTGTCCATCTGTGCCACTACAGATTTGCTACTAATTATACTGATTGATAGCTATTAATTTATAGTACTTTACAATTGATTAGTTCCAGATAAAATGGCTAGTATCACCTGTTAGTAATATAGAATATCCATCTAAAGAAGACAATACATCTCCAAGGCTGCTTCCACACATCACAGCTGAACTGCATTTTGCGTGCAGAAAAAAAAAAAAAAACATACATTGCTGCCTTTTCTTCCAACAAAGGGAAAACACACAGCAGACTTCTGTTACTTTAATTTCAAAATTTCTTTACGGTAAGGTAATTTAAAGGAAAATTGACATTCAAAATTTTATTTGCCAGTTATAACCAATATCAACACATCCTTTTTTTCTAATCAGTTTTTATTTTCTGATAGCAAATTAATTTCTTTCATTTCTTGAAGATGATTAAGGATACATTAGTAAGTGTCCCATAACCATGACACACACACATTGGTCAATAATAACCAGAGTGGCCAACCCCTTTAAATCAGCTGTGTGTTTTCTGTTTGCTGGAAGAAAAGGCACCATAAATGCAAGAAAAATTAGATTCACCGCAAAGCCAAATTTTCTGATGCTTCATGGTAACCCTGAAATGGTGGTAAAAATAAAAAAAAACATACCTCCATTTGAGCATGAAGATCGCCATGGCCATCTTGTTTGAAGATCCCATGCAAAATCTTGTGCGTGGTAGCGTATGACGTCACCATACTGGCCAACATGCAACGTGATTTTGCACTGGATCTTCAACTACCCTTTCCCATGTCTTCCTCTGGAATTATAACTTTCTCCAATTCACTTTGAAATTTTTCATAGCGTGTTTAAGAAACCCCTTCATACCAAATACAACACTGCTCCATTTTTCTATAGCTCGAACAACAATTTTAAGGAGGTCCTAGAAAAGTAATTGTGAAACAATAGAATCTCTGATGTTACGTGCATCCAAAAGCTGCTTTTTATGCATCTGCTAAGGCGTCTGACTGTGTAAGCAAGTGAGGACTACATTTCAGATACTGTATGACTGATGCTGAGCTCAGTCCCTGCAAATGCACCATAAGGGCTATTAATATAAATGTCATCATTCTGTGTCATTTGAGAGTCAAAACTAGGTCTGCATTGTAAAGCCAGACAGCGGCGCCCAGGCATTGTGCTGCCTGCCAAATACAAATGTGCTACATCAAACTTGTAATCATTATTTCACTGATACAGTGCTGCACATATAAAGATTGGCTATCTCCTCAGCCCAGTGAGGAAGGTACGCTATTTTGTTCAAGTCACTGATTCACCGTTTGTCTGACTGGCTCAATGTTTCAAGGGAAAGACGTATCATGCTAGAGAATCGAATGTTTACAAGTCTAGCAGCTTGCTTCTGTATGATTATCCTGCAATAATACTTGTCTGTTGAGAAATGTGCCTCTCGCTTGTCCTACTCTTTACTGCCATCTGATGGACCCAAGGAACATGCCAGACATATTGCTGGACATACTCAGCTAGTTCACTTGACTTTTAGAAAGCAATCTTTTTGACTTTATGTGAAACAAATAGTGAAAAGTTCTAAGACTGTCCGAAACACTTTGCATCGCAAGATCTCAGCTTGCTGTTATTGGACAAAAACATTCTCAATTACTTCTAGAGGTTGAAAACTCAAAATGACGAAGTAATGCTGGTGGTCTGTGGCCGCTGGTATTTTCCTCTCCCAGTAAATGTGGCAGACATAATGCTGACCCCTCTTGCAGTTTGGGCATTTCAGTGATCCACACTCTTTCCCTGGTTCTGAAAGGCGTAGCATGCATGGCCTGATTGGTTGGTGATCAATGGAATCCTTCCTTCCAGTTCAAGAAAAAGTATTTAGTTATTTGGGCCAAACAGTCCCATCATCATACTAACATGGTATCCAGTTCAGCCTATTCACCTGGAAGGTTGAGCTAAAGAAAGGGGGAAAAACTCTCTTGAGATAGAAGCCAATTCTGCCCATCTTAGGGGGAAAATTTTATTCTCAATTCCAAATCTGACAATTAGAAAAACTCACTAGATCAATTAACTAGAACAACTAGAACAATATTTCTCCTCCCTAGAAATACAGCCAGCCCCCCATAAACTTTTTTAGTGACTTCACCTTCACAACCTCCTTTGGCAGAGAGCTCCATAGTGTTACTGCTTGTACAGTAAAGAATCCTCTTCTATGTTGATGTACAGTAGAAACCTTCTTTCCTCTAGATGTCGAGATGTCCATTGGTTAGAAATAGATCAGAGATTAGATAGATCTCTATATTGACCTACGGCATATTTATAAATAGTTTTAGATCTCCCCTCAGGCATTTTGTTTATATGTTATACAACCCTAATTTTGATTATCTTTCTGAATACTGTATATTCCTTCCATTCCATTTATTACTTTAGTTGCTTGATAACTTGAAGCTCCTGGTTCCCAATTCAAAATGTTTTACAGGATTTCCACCTACCATGTCCTATTCACAGTATCACCCTGGCTTCTTCTTATGTGGCAGAGGGTATTCACCATATTCACCAGGCTCTTGTTGTAACTGCTACCTCTGAAACCCCTATAGCCACATCATCAATTAAAGTGTTGATTTTCTACTGGCACATTGGTTTTTAATGTAAAAGTTGAGTGATCTTACTGTAGGATTCTATATCAGAAAACCTTTCATAGATATTTAATAATTCACCCACTTCTATGCATTCCTTGATTGAATCGATTTTGCTTTTCACCCACCACAAAACCCACTATCATCTGTTATATTTTTCTTAATGCATAATGAGTAAGGAGGATTGGAATCCTTTCAGCTATGATGTGATCCTTGATTTGCCCGGCATAGAATATATAGACAACCTGACAGGTCAAAGGATCCACGAGAATTCTAGTCAATTGTGTAAAAGGTGAATAGAGATGATGCTTAGCCAATGAATTTTGCAGTCTGTAAAATAAGGAGGAAACATTCACACTTAAGTTGTTGGAGAGGCAGAATGGGCTCTTAGTTAAAAAATGGGAGGCGAGAAAGAAATGCAAATCAGATAATAATGCTGAATGCCAAAAGCCACCATCAGGGCTTGAGTTGTGCTTAAAAATGTAGCAGATGTTATTGTAATTGCTGGTGTGTGCCAGCAAGTTAATAACATGATTCTTCCTCAACCTCACATGTTACTGCTCAGGGTCGGTGAGAACAGTTTGAGAGCTTGCATTGTCTAGAGCTGCATCATCTAGTATTCCAGCACATCTTGCAGTTTCAACTTCTGCATCTGATGTTACGAGACAGCTTTGACATTGATCATCAGGTAACTACGAAGACAGAATATGATGTGTCGTTTTATGGTGTTAGAGAAACAAGTAGCAGTTGAACAAAAGCAGAAAAGCATACGGTTCAGAAGCCTCCTGGCTTTGACCACACCTTTGGAGGGAGATGGTCCAGTAGTCCTCCTGACTCTGACCGTGCAACCCTCTTTCCATAGGTGTCGCTGCCCACCCCCCAAACTTCAGGCTTTATAAAGCCTTGTGAACCCTCAGCCCTCCTGGCTGACAGCACACGGGCCCTCTCCAGGTCTGTTCCCTGGGACCTTTCTCTCCACTCTCATACACAGAGGTTCATTTTATCCCTCCATGATTATACCAGCAGGCCTCACCTGCAATCTCCTCAACTAACCGCAATACTTGTACTGGAACGGTGTGGACTGGCAGATCCCACTTCCAAACCTTTCCCCCAGTCCAAATAAAATCCAGCCCAGAACAACATCTAGACAAAACTGTCTCAGCATATTACACTCTGCTGAAACCACTGCAGCTTTCTGAATTTCAGTCATCTCACCCAGCTGAGGTATCTGGGTGGGATATACACGCCTTCCAGCACTTACACTGTACACATTACCACAATCAATACCAATGTATCATTTCTACTGGTATATTCTCTAGAATCCTAAGTAGTGAAGAGCAAATTCATGGAAATTCAATTTGGGTCTGGTTCATCCAAATCAAGCTTCTGATTTGATTCAAAACCTGATGAATTCTACTCGAATTGAATATGCTTCAATCTCACTGAAAAGCTGTGAATGAGGTTCTGGTGTTCTCTTTCTCTCGTTCCCCAAAGAAATTTCCTAATGGAAACACATGAAATTCTGATTCTATAGAATCCATATTACTGAAAACATTTGGATCACATTTTGATTGTATGGAATCAATTCACTCATCTCTAATCCCTAGCAATCAAGTGATTGAAAAATATGTGGATTAGCTTGGTATTATTACATGGATGGACTGTGCCTGCCAAACAAAAGTAATTCTATGCTAATATCTCTCTACTCTGGCTTATTGAGGGGGTCTCAAGCTTGGTACATTACACTGTTTAATATCTTAGTGATATAAGTAAAGGTAATATTTTTCTAGATTCCTATTAGTAAAAACATTTATAAGATAATATTTATTATATGACCGGTAAGTACTGTTGCTAAATGATGCCCCAAACTCCCATTCATGACGCCAATAAAAAAGTATCCACCATGTGCTAACTATGATTCCTCCCAGTTTCATAGGCTTGCAAACACCAAGTGGTCACAGTTGAAACTGCTTTTTGCATGCAACCATAACTATGACCATAAAGGTATGTCCACTAGTGTTGAGAAAATTGAGTTCTGGATCAGTCATCTGAAGTTGATTCATTCAAACACTTTGGTTTTAATGTTGTTTCTACCTACAGCATAAAAATGTGTTGCCTTCATGTTGTAAAAATTTGTTTCAGCCAAACTCATGCCAGACTTCAGTGAATTAATTATGTAATCACTTCTGGATATTTTAAAAATTGGTAAAATAACAATACAAAGTCAGGTTTGGTATCGGCTGGTAACTTGGTACCAAACCCGACTTCAGATTGCTATTTTAAAATGATTTTATAGACGCAGAAGTGAGTCTTGTACAACTTCAGCTGACACTTATTTTGCCTATAGGGAGGCAATACATTTAACGTTGAACAAGGACAGCATTAAAATCAAAGCATTTGAACAATTTGACTTTGAATCTTTGATCCGATTTGAGCTTAATTTGCTTAGCATGAATGTCCACCATGAACTTCATTAAGGACTTCTGTTTCTCACAAGTTCAATACGTTATAGTGACAAACTAGTAAAACCCTCAACAGGGTGCACTTATCAACCACTGGGTGACTGCATAAAGACACCTCAAGTTTAAACATCTCCCGACACAGTATCACAAATTCATGCTTTAATTTTCAAAGTTGGTTATCTGAAAAAAACACATGTTGGGATCTGTTGAGCCCAGGTAAGCGACACCACTTCTGTTGCCTCTATGGTCATGTCTTGGAAGGCCCTCAACCTTTGTGAGTCCCCTCCCCCCACTTTATTAAGATCATCTTATAGAGGTTCTTCATAAAGAGATGACACAACCACATCAAGCACAGAGCGGCACTATTCATCTATATGGGGTAGGGATGGCTGAAAATCTAGCATAAACATTTTCACCGGAGGGCACCTCTTCAAAGTATCCCAGTGGAAATTGTTTTTTCAAGGTGTACAATATTATCATGCAATATCATACGTTAAACAAGGTACAGCATAGAATAATTGAAGTTCTAGATAATCTGAATTAAGCCAAACATTGATAAACAGTCATTTGTTTCATTTCTCATTAGAACAGTAGAAAACACAATTTACAGTCTCAAAAATATGTAAATAATTAATCTTTTTTTTTTTAAATTTAGCAAAGGCTCTAACTTAATTTTAATTAAAAGTCTCAACTACACAATGTTGGGGTTTTAATTATATTTTTCATTTCATAAAACCCTCTTCTCATCATTAAGAGGCAAACAAATATGGTATTTTGTGTAACCTCTGAGGTAATAAGGTCTTGTGTGGATTTTTCAATGGAAGTACTTAACAAATGAAAGTTAATATTTTCCCTTGGGACTCTAATGTCTCAAAGGAAAGAAGCTTTGAATTATAAAAGAAAGAAATGTTACAGCAATTGGAATTAATAAAAGAGGAGAACTTAGCTACACTACAAATTCATATATAACCCTCGGGCCCTTGAAGAAAGGTAAATTACTTGACGATAGAGAGAAAGAACATCCCTGTTAGCGAAAGATGTGGAACCTATGAGAAAGATGAAAGGGTTCACTTGATTTAGTCTCTCTTTCTATCGGCCCATTAAACCTGAAGAAACAAGGCAAAGATTAACATTTATCTCTGTTATCAAGTTCCAGAAAGTCATTAAAACCCAGATCTTTTTAAACAACTGTGCCCTTGCCTTAAAGCCATACCCCCCTGCAGTTTAATCTCAAGTAGTGTGGACCTTAAACCCCCAAGCAAACACCCATAACATCCTATAAAAGTCCTTTTATATTTGCATGAACCCTTCCTCTATGTCCCATGGAGCAGTTTTATTTCTTTTTCTTTTTTTTTTTTTTTTAGATTCTGGAGAATTTTTTTAAAGAAAAATGAGACAGTTGTGCATGTATTTTCCAGGCATTTAAAGCAATTTTAATTGCGGTAGAATTGATTTGTACAGGAAATGAATTTCTTAGTAATTTATTGGATCAACAAATCGGATCCAAAAATAATTTTTGGATATTTGCTCAAATTGGATCCAAAAATGTTTTGGGGACATTTGCTCATCTCTAGTAACTTGATAAGCTGAGACCTGTTTTAAATTGTAAA
The DNA here is from genome assembly GCA_900303285.1 of Rhinella marina. Lineage (NCBI taxonomy): Eukaryota > Metazoa > Chordata > Amphibia > Anura > Bufonidae > Rhinella > Rhinella marina. Next base: position 175,155 of record ONZH01016385.1, read on the forward strand.
GCTACCTATCCACGTATTCTGCCGATTCTCCCCCATTTTTCTTTTTTTTGTGTTCACCCTGTTTCCGAGATATTGGGCCCGATATTGCTAATGAAGCTATTATAGCCAAGGGGGAGGCCATCTGCACTTATTTCTTAAGTGTGAGTGGTCTTCACTATTTTGACACTGTCCAAAAGCGTGGGCAGTGTCAATGTGGCACATACTGTGTGGTCTTGTGAGAGATAAGTTATTGCATGAGACTACTCTGTGTGATCACTGTAACCAGCTGTGAAAGCTTCGGGCAACAGATGGATGGACATTTAGGGAGGTGAAGACCCAGTGTTCACACCAGTGGCCAGAAATTACAACCTAGTATGAACATAGGTCTGGCAAGCCCTCAGAAATAAGTAGCCTGAAATAGAAATGTTTTTCACCACCATGGCACTATCTGTGCTGACTTGACAATGTCAGAGCGTTTAAGAAGACCTTCACTTGGGAAATGAGTGCAGACGGCTTCAGACTTGACTTTAAAGTTCTTATTAGCTTACTGGACAAGTAAAAGTTGGTATATAATAGTCTCCTAAACACTTTTTCTGGGGAGAGTGGGAGGAAGAGAGCAATGGGAAAAACGGAAGTGAATATAAAAGACCCAGACAAAGCTAAACAGACTACAATGGAGTCTATTCAGCATACTCTTTCTTTACCAGACAAAATCCTGCATGGATTACTGTTTCAAATGGTCTTTTTAATGAAATCTGCAAAGGAGACAGATTTCATTAAAAAAAAAAATGTGTCAGAAAAACCAAAAAAGAGGTCTCCATAATAAAAAGATAGTACCTACTCAGAGGTTCCCCCAAGGCCTCTCTTCTTGAAAAGCCAATTCTGTCTGCTTTACTCAGTAGACCTATTGGCAGAAATTATGTTGGCTTAGCTATTATTCTAGTTAGGGAATCAAGCCTGTTTAAAAAGCTATGTTGCAGTTTTGACATGTTCTGCTTTTTTTTTTTAATCTATTTGGAAAGAAAGTAGAATTTTATGTGTTTTTATATGTGGATCTTTCTGAAATGAATTGCTGAATTTTTAGGTATCTTAAAATCCAAATTAAGGATGTTTATATTTATACATACTTCCTTGTGCATCATAGATCAATTTTCTCTTTGGTTTTATCCCCTAAATTTTGGTGGTAGCCTCAATCAGCCGGTAATCAGTGATTTTTCATAGTAGGATTTTTTTCTGGTTAGTCTCAAACTGTTCAATTACAGTTTTATCATAATAAGATTTTTTTAATCCACTGCTGTGCTTGTGTCCGCCACATACTGCTTCTCTGAAAAAGAAACATTCAAACAAGTCTCTTATCCAAAAGGAAAACAGAGTATCTCATCCCAGAAACCCAGTTATCTCTGGGTAACTACCCTTTAACAGTACTGAGCAAAAAAATAAAATAAAAAAATGCTTGGAGTACTATGTCTCCTTATAGAGGGTGACAAGTATGCATGAGGAGTATTGTAAACCAGTCACTGGTCCGATGGGTTTTTTGGAAAAAAATATATGAAAATTAGTATACCTTACATCTGCTGACATCAGATGGACTTAGGCCTCATGCACACGAACGTATTTTGTTTCCGTGTCCGTTCCGTTTTTTTTGTGGATAGGATATGGACCCATTTATTTCAATGGGTCACCAAAAAATACTGACAGCACACTGTGTGCTGTCCGCATCAGTATGTCCGTTCCGTGGCCCCGCAAAAAAATAGAACATGTCCTATTCTTGTCCATTTTGCGGACAAGGATAGGCATTGTTACAATGGATCCGCAAAAAAAACGGAAACACGGATGCCATACGGAACGTCATACGGTCGTGTGCATGTAGCCTTGGGAAGTCTAATTTTAATATCTTTCCCAGAAATCCACACCTGACCAATACTATACTACGTATACTAGACACTCTACATAATGAGAAAGCATACCCCCCAAATAACCCATATATAACACAAAAAAAACCCAAGTCCCAGAGTAATTTACTAGGCTGTTAATGTCTCTCCCTGCCAAATGTTATGAGAAATTTGGGATGAATTCCAAATTGTTAGAATCAATTCACTGATCTTTACTTTAGTACAGTTAAAGGGGTTGCATCACTTCAGCAAATAACATTTATTATGTAGAGAAAGTTAATACAAGGCACTTACTAATGTATTGTGATTGTCCATATTGTCTCCTTTGCTGGCTGGATTAATTTTTCCATCACATTATACACTGCTCATTTCCATGGTTATGACCACCGTGCAATCCTTCACACTAAGAAAGAAGCACCAGACTATGTGAGCTACCACAGTCCCAGCCACCAGAGAGGCTGGTGCTTTTTCTTATAGTGTGCAAGCACAGCCACCACTACTAGATTGCAGGGTGTAGAGATGAGCGAATCATTCAAAAAAATTATTTGCCGAACATTCGCCAAATTTTTCCTAAGATTCGTATATTTGACGAATAGATTCGTTGTATTTGCGTACAAAATATACGTTATTATGTGCTATTAGCGAACATTCGCGCACTAATAACGAATGTTCATTTAAAAAATTTACGCAACTTCTTAGAAGACGTACGCATGAGAATACAAATTGCTTGCGAATCCTCAGCGTACTATTGTCTACGCGATTACGTAATACGCAGGCACATACGATGTGAGGCCGCAACGTGCACTTCTTAGAGGCAGAGCGAATATTCGAAAATGGCATCCAGACGATCCTCATCATTTAGTTCTGCTGCACAGCTGAAATACATAGTCCGGCTGATGGACCGTCAGGATTACGATTTACGATGGCACACACCGACACCCAAACCAGCATAAAAAGGAGGTGATCCAGCAGGTGATCCGAGGCTTGCGCCATCGTTTTGACACCTTGCGGACCCCAGGCCATATCCAGCGTAAATGGTCAGTATGTATATTTGAGGTAGAACAAGTAAGGTGCTGTCTATCCGGCTAAGTGCATAGTACAACCATCCATCATACAATAAAGTGAATATGAGGACACATTGCGGTACCTGTAAAGAAATACACACAATGGGCAACATATTTGAAAACGTTGCTGAAAGGTAAAAACATTAGTGCAAACAATCCAGTGCAAACAATATAGTGCAAATACATTATAGGTATAATGTAAACATTTTAAATATCACCTACCTAGTATGCTCATGGACACGTTTAAGTCTCTTTTCTTCTGACGCTAGTCATAGAACTGGAACAGAGTCCCAAACTCAGTTGCAATTTGTAATCCACATAGGTAAAATTGTAATCCAATGGGTAAAAAAATAGCAGCAAAGGTTCCTTAAAAAACCCTCTTTCAAGGGGCTCCCCAATAACCTGGAAAAAGGGAAAAAAGGGATGAGGCTAGTGCTCACCCTTCTGGTTAAGTCCACGTTGTGGCTCCCATAAAAGCTACAGGATCCGATTCCTTACTTAATGGCCAGTAGGTCCTCTTCACTGCTGCTGGAGCTTAAAGACATGAGAGGGCGCTCCTGCCTCATGAAAGCGACACTGGCTGCGGCAGCAGACCCCCACGACCTCTCAGGGATGGTCTTGGTAGTGACCGGGGGGTCACACGTGGCAACTTGGGCCTTGCCCATTACCTTGTAGTGGCCAGATCCTCCCACCGGCATACAAGGTGACAGAATCTCCGGCTGTAAGGGCTCTGGTAACGGTCTTCCGCAAGCGGCGGACTGTGCGGCCTGCACCTGCCATGGCAGTTGGTATTGTACCACCGATGGCTGGTACACAAAACTGTTGGTGGTCATCTGTCCCACATGAAGGGTCAGCGGCGGTGGCAAATCTGGTATCAGGGGTCCCAGCTGAGCTTGGGATTTCTCCACAGATCGCAGAGTCCCATCATTGGTCTCATGGGAACACCGAGCCTCTTCTGCGGCCTGGGACTCCTCAGTCCAGTCTTCCGGGGGCGCTGAAGGAGTAGCTGGTTGCTTAAGGAGTTTCACCCCAGTAGCAAATGGGCCTTGGAGGCTCTTCATGGGGGTATACTCCACGTAATCCCCTGCGTGGAGATTGTGGCGGATGGGCGGAAGATAAGGCCGCTTTACAGAACGGCGGTTTACGTATAATTCTTCCGCCGTCTCCTCATCGCCGATAAAACCTACTCCCCGTTCCACACTGAACCAAATAATGGTACCCATTTGGCGCTCCAGCTTAGGGTCACCAGACCGTGGGTGCTCCAAAACCTGCACAACCCACTCCTCTACCAGTTTTTTGTATTCCCAGAGGGTTCCAGGTGACAGCCTCGGGGACCATTGAATTTTGCCGAAGGGCGTAGTCCTACCGCGGCGGAGTGGGAACTCCTGCCACCTCTGCCATGTCAGGCAGCGGATTGAACACCTCAGCGGGCACCTCAATCGACTTCTTAGGCTGCCGGACATATTGAGAGACGTAGATCTCCTCCGGTTCCTTCTCCTCATAGGGGTCGGTGCCCCACACCATGCCTCCCCAGTCAGGGCCTCTCTGTGTCACCATCTTAATTTCCTGAGTTGCCTCGTCTTCCTCGCGCTGGAGAAGGGGGTGGAGCTACCAGGGAGGAGTTTGCATTGCTAATGAATTGAATTTATACGCAACAGCGTATAGACTAACTTATACGTAGCAATAGCGTATAATTTATAGGACAAACTACGTAGCAAATGCGTACAAAGCCGAAGCAAATCACCTAATATTCGGATTCGCTTCACAGCTAAAAATTCCCAAGATTCAATACGAATCAACGAATCGACGAATCGATTTGCTCATCTCTAGCAGGGTGGTCATAAACATGGAAACAAGCAGTGCATAATGTGATGAGAAAAAATAGTCTAGCCAGCAGAAAATGAAATATGGATAATCACAATACATTAGTAAGTGCCTTGTATTAACTTTCTCTACATGATAAATGCCATTTACTGAAGTGAAATTTAACAGGTCTATTATGCCTCTTTCTATACCCTAAGCTTTTCTCAAGTTTCTAAAGGTTTCCAAAGCAGCAATAAGGGCTACAGCATATATTCAGATGCAAATTGAGAAATATTAGTGAATTGTCAGCCATGGTACAAGTCTGATATATTAAGCTATCACTTTTCAGACCCCTTTCCTTCTAAGATAAAAAAATAAAACAACAAAGAAAAGGAAAACAACAAGAAACATGCAAAGCATAGAGTTCACTAAGCTAAAGGAAAACTAGTCATCGCTGGGTGATGCAGATTCCCAGGACAATGTATTGTACATTCTAAATGTACTGTATTAGTTCAATGTATGAAAGTTCTCGGGAGAGTTTCTAGTACTGTGTCTGCTTAATGATTTTTATCATTAAAGGTTTTCATTACATATAATTTACAATAATAATAATCATAAAAGAGCTCTTCCAGTAGGCCTGAATAGATTTTAACCATGAATGCTTACTGATTAATAATATATGATATAAATCTATCTATCTATCTATCTATCTATCTATCTATCTATCTATCTATCTATCTATCTACTATCTCATATCTAACTATCTATCTATCTATCTATCTATCTATCTACCTCAGGCTACTTTCACACTAGCGTTTTAAAATTCCAGTATTGAGTTCCGTCATAGGGGCTCAATACCGGAATAAAACGCTTCAGTTTTGTCCCCATTCATTGTCAATGGGGGACAAAACTGAACTGAAGACAACGGAATGCTCCTAAAAGCATTCCATTCCGTCTTCAGACTGGAGAACAAACCGCAGCATGCTGCGGTTTGCTCTCCGGTCCAGGCATCCGCACCAAGACGGATCCGGAATGACCCCCAATGCAAGTCAATGGGGGTGGATCCGTCTGGTGTGACCACAATGGTAACCGGATCCGCCCTCCATTGACTTTCAATGGAGTTCATGACGGATCCGGCTACACATACACACATACAGACATAGACATAAACATACACAGACATATACACATACAAATACACATACATACTTACGTGCACCCCGGCAGGTCTTCAGAGCTTCGGAGGGACAGGACAGCGCGCACAGGTGACAATTCCACCAGGCACCCAGCAGAGGGCGCTGTGGGTAATCGTCACCTGTGCGAGCCGTCCTGTCCCTCCGACGCTCTGAAGACCTGCCGGGAGCATGTAAGTATGTATGTATGTGTATTTGTCTGTGTATATGTGTGTGTATGTTTATGTTTATGTGTATGTATGTACTGTGTGACATGTGTGGGGCCGGAGCGCCGTTCCTCATACTTCATAGCCATATACATATCTTTATCTCTTTCATACCTTGTTATCTATTGCTTTCATGCATTTCCATTTATCTCTAATAAATCTATCTATTAGTCGTGGCCGAGCATATGTGTGCTCGAGCGTGATGCTCGAGTCTCCTCCCCGCACGTTTGTTGGCTGCTATACAGCCAATTAACGTGCGGGGAGGTACTAGCATTCACTGTAATGCTTTAGCCATGTTGCTACATCTGTTGTGTTACATTTGCGCATCCTAAATATCTGTGCCATTGAGTGTAATTTTTTCTGCTGCTTTTGACAGTGACATTACATGTGTTATATATCTCCTGTATAACATTTGCGCATCCTAAATACCTGTGACATTCAGTGTGATTTTTTTGCCACTGGTGACAGTGACATTACCTGCGCTACATCTGCTGTATAACGTTTGCATTATATAATTTATTGTAAGTTGATTTTTTTTTATTGGACTGCCTGTTCCTTGTAATTTTTTGGCAGCTCTTTCACTTAGTGCATAGGCTTTATAAGTCCCACTACCTGAACAATTGTACCACAATGTGAATGAGGCCCTCCTTTACGTGATATACCGGTTGTATTGGAGTGCCTCTTCCTTGTAATTTTTGGCAGCCAGTGCACTTTAAATACAAGTAAATATACAGGAAAGAATGTTTCCTAACAATTTTTCCTCTAAAATCGATTTTATCTTCGGTTTTGAGCGTATTATTGTCATACTGTAAAAGTGGCATAATACTCGGACAACATCGTTCCCAGCAGCCACCTGGGATTCCAAGATGCATCCAGACATCTTCCCCATGCTGTTCCCAAACCATTTCAGTGGTGTTTCCATCAATTTCTGACCTGTTCCTATGAACAAGACACCCTCCCCTCTTCAGAGTAGGGGGTGCCTGGTTTAGTGCTCTGGTTCTCACATTGACTTCCATTGTGCTCGGGTGCTCTGTAGAGCACTCGAGCATCACCTAGTGTTCTGTACTCACCTGTGCTATTGGGTCCCATTATATTATATATGTGTCACCAAGTGTTCTACTCGAGCACCCAAATTTTTCTATCTGAAAAATTCCACAGCACTTCCAAAAAAGTAAATTAAAAGGAGTGTTCTTTAATCACCAAAAGCAATCTATCTATCTATCTATCTATCTATCTATCTATCTATCTATCTATCTATCTATCTATCAATCTATCATTTATCAGTCTGTCTACCTCATACAAATGTGTCCATGTTACAGTATCTCTTCATGAAACAAAAGCCATTAAAAACCCTTGAAAGAGTGTATTTAACCCATCATTGTTATGCAGAAAGCACATCAAGAGACCGAATAAGAAGGGATACATCTGCACATATTTTTATATCTTTCTCACACCTTTCCATCTATTGCACAGTATCTATGTACGTATCTATCTATCTATCTATCTATCTATCTATCTATCTATCTATCTCTATCTACCTCCTTTCTTTCTACTATATTTTCAGTGTATATGCTATATACTGTAAGAAAACTACAGGGGGTGCAGAATTTCTGGTCTATGAATATAATACAAGAACTACAGTGGTGACTGACACTGTCACAGCTAGGGCAGCAGTAATAAGAGTAAACAGGGAATGCTTGTAAAATAATCATATCATGTATTCCTGTTTTCCTATTTTTTTAACAACTCACTATTTTACCAGTCATTTTAGCTTTTTAATTATTGAAAGCACCAAAGTGGATTCAATAAGATTGCTCCAAGGTGTCAACGTGTATGTAAGATCTTAACACTTTAATCTTCGGCCTTAACTTCTATCTCTAAAGACTTAAAAGGGAGAAAATGGAAAGTTACAAGTCTTTTGTTGCAGCACTCCAAGGGAAAAAGTCAACAAGAGAGTTTAAAACGAATTCAACTCCCCAAAGTATTGTACTCGCTAATGGAATGCTAAGGAGGACCAGGTTGTGGCACTATAAATGGTGCCTACAAAGGAGAAATCCATCACTGCTAGAAAGACTGAAAGAACGCAGAAAAAAACACAATGCTATCGGATGTTATTTGCAGACATTGAATGATGGTATCTACAAGAGGGTACAACAGAGAAAATTGTGAAATTCTCCGGGGGCCTCAATAAGAGAATGACAGAGGCTCCTGCTTCCCGTTTCTTGCATTTTATATAATGAGCAGCTAGTACCTTTATGATGAAGCATAGAATATAGCTGCTTTTGGTCGATTGCATAAAAATAGACTACTTAAAAAATAATAAAATTAAATATTATTATTATTATTATTATTATTATTATTATTATTATTATTATTATTATTATTCATACATAAATAATAAAAAGTAATGTGATATGTACAGACCAAGAGGTGGCACCTATTATTAGGTTTTAGTGGCCAGTAATATAGATATTGATATGGAAAATAAATGATAAAAATAAATGATAAAAATATTAAAACATATGTTAAACATGATTTAAACAATAGGTCATCTTCTGATGACACATTCCCTTTAAACAAACAAATCCTATACATTTTTTAATTTTCTGTTACCCTATTTATATTTTAAAAAAATAATCCTGAAATCATGCCATTTTCACAATGGCCAATGTCTTCTTTCACAATGACTTCTAAGGGAGATGTTTCTAGGCATGCTTTGTGATCCATGCAGAGGTCAGAGGGGAGTATTTAAGCAGTCACCTATTGTGAATGGTAGATCCTGTGTTATGCATACAACGTTGATAGCTGTCATTGTAATCATGCCTGTAATGATTATGAGATGACTGCTGAAAAGTTATCTGAACAGAACAGGAAGTCACAACATATTATTAGAGCTAGTGGCCAATGTGAAAACTGCATGTTTTTAGATAATCTTTTTTAAACATATAGTGATACTGATATGGAAAATTAAAAACAAAAAAATCACCAAAAATTGTAAAAATAACTTTGACATAAAAATGTATTTTGAGCTAAAGGTCAATTTCAAAAGACATATTTCCTTTAAATAGGCTCTGCCACCAAGATTCTGGCTATTATTGATTGCAGACATTAGGCCTGGGTGTTTACAACAGCAGAATCCTAACAGCTATGGTATGGTGCCCGCTACACACCCGACTTCTTCCATACATGTACAGCAGCAGTCGAGAAAGGGTTATGCATTACTCAGTGCTTATTCATATAAATGGGTTGTATGTGTAGTGCAGGACAGGACGGGTCCTCCAGAGAGAGAGACTCTTTGTAACAGCTCTCCATCCTAAAGAAAGACACACAGTTTTCTAATGTGGCATATGACAATGAGTTTTCTAAACTGTACAGCCCCTTTAATAAAGGCAGTTGGGCCCATTCTGAGTTTTACTCATAATGCTTATTTCAAGCTTGGTTTCTTGGTTTTTGTGCTTCCGTATGCCATGCTCACATTTGACTATGGAATCCGACGGGTTAAAAGTCAATGATCGGCATTACCGCCAGTCGCAGACCTGACCCTCAGATGCCTCTTGCTTAAAAAAGCAGGCACCCAGCAGCTATGGCACCTGCTGAACGTGCGAGTAGGCACCATATATAAAGTCCCAACCACTGATGTGAATATACTTGAGTTGGTCAGGAACGGGTTAATTAATACCCATTTTGGGAAACAGCAACATTGTTTTATTTACTTTTATTTTAATTAAGGGTGTGATTTTAAAAATATAAAAAAAATACAAGGATTCAAAACTTTTACCGTTGGTGATCAAAAGAAGCAATTATTAGATTGCCTCTCCCTTATATTGCAATCTATTGTAGATTCACTATGTTCTTATGAAGCCCTGCCACCTATAGGACTCCATACAAACTACAGCTTTAAAAGCTGTTGTTCCTTCTGAGATACCAGGGCTATTACATTCAACCAAAGGCTCCCCTAAGGGTGCTGAGCTGCTGGGGAAAGCCAGCTCAAATGCTGTAGTCACAGTTAATCATAACATCTGAGATGTTAAATGTCTGCAATCGGCTATTGCCGATCGCAAACATTAGGCATGGGTGTTTAAAACAGCAGAATCCTAACAGCTATGGTATGGAGCCTGCTGCGCATTCGAGTCAGAGCCCCTTTCATTTTTATAATGGCAGTGGGGCCCATTCTGATATTTACTTTGGGGTCCTATAAATTCTCAGAAACCCAACAGGACAGAATGCTTATTTCAAACTTGATGCGGTTTCTAATTCTCGTCCATTGTGCTATAAAGCTACGGTGACTAGCAATAGGTGGATAAGGTATCTAATTTATTTAGGATGGAATTGCATGGTGCTTTATGACCTTGTGAACATAATTAATTTTACATTAGGATCCTCTCGGATTCGACAGCGCATGATTAAACAGGGAGCACTGACGTGTTATTCTACAGGCACAGCTCATTGTAGCCTTCTGTATGTTCCAGACCAAAATAGCATGTCAATGGTGATTTTTACCATTACAAGGCTGATAAGATGGGTTCTCGGTAAATGTAAGTGAAACATTTTCTACTCAGATATAATCACATGTGTCACAACGTGCAAATGCAAAAACCAGATTAATCACAAATGCGTCAGTATTGTACAGTGTCAAAGTGAATGAAATGTGTTAATATGCAGTCACATTAAGCCTTTAAGGGAACTGCTTAGTGTAATATCCTTACAAGCCCTCTTTCTGTGTCTGCTGCTTGTTGTTCTACTGAAAAGACTGAAAGAATTATAGTACAATAGGTCATAAAATCCTAATAAATCAGGATAGCATTGCAGAGGATTAAAAAAATTGGAAGTAGTGCCACTGTTGTCCACTTGCTGTGTGGTATTCTAGTCCACCTTATTTATTACTTCCATGTTCAATCCTTTCATGGAAAAAAGGCCCTCATATCTGACAATGAGAGGGGGATAGGTAGCATGCAAAGAATGCTATCTATGTTAGCCTCCCTCTGGGGTCTTAAGAGATGATTTTTTATATTCTCTCTGCAACCTGTTAACTCCCCCACTGTTCCCCACAGGATGGAAGCATTAGCTGTTATAGGTACGGCAACATAGCCTTTAGAAATTGGATCGGGAGTGCAAGCAGCTGATACCTGCTTTCAGCTGCTATCACTCCTGACCCAATTTCTAAAGGCCAATATTTCCCAAAATAGAGGAGCTAATGCTTTGATACTGGCTTGTTTTAAAACTTAGATTTCTGCTTTCAAATAAGACCAGGCTCACATCTCTAGCTGCTGCACAGTCAAATAGCTCTGCTCCAGCTGCACTTTTGGGTATTTTTCTCAAAGTACAGGCAGAGCTTGGACAAAACTGTTAGGTCTCTCGAGCACAGAGTAAAGCAAATCAATTCAACCCAAATTTTTCAAAAAAATTCTGATTAATTTCTTAAAATGCAATTTGGGAGAATTTTTGTTAGAGAGAGAGAGCTACAGAGAAAGTGTGTTCAACTAAATGTATGTACATTAGATGCATGCTGCATGCATAACCACATCTGACCTGACATGATTCTGCCTGCACCTCTGTGTGCTACGTCTACTAGGCTATTTGCTTCAATGTAAAAAATTAAAAAAATACATGTCAACTTCATCTACAAAGATCCTCTACAATTCTGCCTGGTAAATTGATGCAATTATGCAATTAAGCATGCATATGATAAATACTGAGTAGATCACTACAGGATGTCTATACAGTATGTATCTTTGTGTGTCTTATTGTGCCCTCACTTGGAACTTAATAACTTAGACGGGTTAATGATTTTCTGCTCAACATTTGAGTGACTGAGATATTAAAATCTGTCATTTAAATATCAAGAAAATATTTCATTTTGTATACATTTGCAGCTGCACTACTTTTATTACTGACAATATCCAAGTCAATTATGAATGATTCTGATTACGTTCCTCAGTCTCCGACAAGTGGCAGGAATTCTGATAACTTAATGCAATGAAAACAAGCATTATAAAGTAAAAATAAATGACAGGATGCAGAAGTGTCTATTTACTGCTTTCCATTAGATTCAGTCTTAACACAGAACCAGGAACATGTCTACATAGACATCGGTTTAAAACACTGTAGAACTCCATTTGGATCTGTAAGAGAAAATAGTGTTATATGCACTGGTGGTTTAACTTGCTTTAGCTTTCATAGCATTCCCATCCCATCTTATGATTGAGATTGTTTCTTACAAATGAAGTATTTGTGTGTGTGTGTGTGTATATATATATATATATATATATATATATATATATATTATTTATATATATATATATATATATATATATATATATATATATTATATACAGCTACAAAATATATGAACAATGAAACTGTATCATATTAATATACAGTGGGAAATTTAGTATCTAAATTTAAGTAACAAGCATGGACGTAAGACCAAAGTCTGTTTTGGAGACCGCACCTGCTGAACCAGTGATTGACTACGTCAAAAAACTTTGATCGGTTGAGACAGGGGTGGATTGGCCATAGACCTTACAGGGAAATTTCATGGTAGGCCGATGCCCAGGGGTCCACCTGGGCCCTCTTCTTGGACAGCCAGTGGAAGTTTTTGGGGATGCATTTTGTGCTGCTGGCTGCAGTATTTTGTGATGTACGTACTGTGCTATTTGGCTCTGTTGGGGTGGTATAATGTGCCACAATATAGTATTGCTCTCCCAGCCTTCCATCAGTTCGGACCCAACTACAAAACTGGGCCACCTTTAGTATTTTTACAGGGCCATTTTAAGTTCCCAGTCCACCCCTGGGATGATACCTGTTTTTACTAAATTGGAGCAGCGCTGTTCTGATTGCATTTATGAATTTTCTGTGAACAGGACCCACTTCACTTGGAACCAGCAGCCCCCATAGTAGGAAAGCAATTTGGAACTGTTTTTCTGCTTGATTATAAACTAGTGACAGACCCCCTTAGCAAAGTGTTGGATCACTTTCTTTAATTGACCTACCAATTTTGCTAAAATCTTGTATTGAATAGCTCCAGCTCATGCCGAATGAGTCCCCATATTCATGACCTCACAGCTCTCTCCACCCACCTGACTCTGATTGATAATGTTTGTGTGTGCATGCCATTCATGCTTAAATTGTAGCTAACATTTCAACAAATGCTGCATCAATCAATAGCACAGTGTGTGCAGATGAGGAATAACATTAATTCTGGCCACCATATTACTTGTATCTGGCAAATTTAGCAGTGTTACTCTGTATATGCTGAACGTCTAGTTTTCTGATATGTCAGGCATGGTGGTTGGAGACTAGTTGCCACCCACTACACACAGAAAGTAGAGGAGAAGCTGCTTCATCAGCTTTTCTAATTCACTCAGAAGTATGCCCCTGGATCATAAAAGACATTAGAGAAAATTATTGGTTGTTAATTTGACAGTTAAGTTCAGATATAAATCTCCTATGTAGCTGTGCAGTCTCTTTAGGGCAAATGCACACAATCAGGATTGCGTGCGGATTTGCGTGCAGAAAATCCACAACGTAGGACATTTATATTGTATTCTATGAGAATTTGAAATTCTCATGCGCACAATGCAGATTTTTTTCAGTGCGGATTTTAACTTACAGTGCATTAAAATCAGCCGCAGGTCAATTTATTTTATTTTTCCTAACCAGACTTTCTCCATTTACTTCAATGGGGAGAGTAAAATCTGCATGCAAATCTGCACCAATTGATGTGGATTGACGTAACAGATTTCCCTGAGAGCACCTGCGGATTTCAGTGCAGATTGTCCGCACATAAATCCTGAACATGTGCATTTACCCTAAGTGTCTCTCTTTGAGTCCTGTCTCACCAATGATTCTGCTCACACCGCCCCCTCCCCTCTCCATACACATCTATTGACATGTGAAATACGATGCTCCTGTGGAGCAGCAGGCAGAATTCAAAGCATTAGCAATTGGCAAGGAGAGGAAGGAGAGGTAAACAGCTAATAACATGAGAACTAGACATTTCACACTGATAAAACATATCACAAAGTTTTTGTGTGGTTCCTTGCACTATTGAATTATGTAAAGTATGGTGACTCTTTAAAGAAAAGTTATCAAAGTTCCCATCTTTGTACCAGCGTTTTATTCCATGTATTTCTATAGAACAAAACACATTGTTCCACAATAACTCAAGGCATAATAACATTCAGACACTGTTTGCTTACTCTCAAGCTAGGTTTCTCAACTTTTAATTATTGATGCCATACAATGCCTCATATGTTGATCTAGCGGGTCCATTAAGAACCAAGAACTTGCTGAATGTGTTCCTCTTCTATAACGTTCTGACTTCATTCCTATTTTTAAACTTTATATAATTTTTCATGCTTTGCACACCGTGTAAAATGTCATATTTTGATTGGATGAGATAATAGTTATGGGTAGTTGATGTCAACCCAGAAGTTTCAGGTCCTTTGAAGGCGAGGTTCTTATATCCATGTCTCATGACCATGAAAACCTTTGTAACAGAAAGCCATCAGTGGCTATGGAACCTTTTTTATGGAACAGGTCTGTCAATCACTGTTACTTTGTGGAACAGAACAGTGATTGACAAGTGTTTTTCCCTAGAGCCCGTGAATGAACTCAACGCTTTACAGCACTGGTCTCCAGTGGGCAGACTTGGCCGGAACAGAGAACACTATTTTGATGCAAAAGCAGTATTCTTTTTATGTATTCCACAAACATACAGACTATCCTTTAAATGTAACACACTGAGAAGAGGTTGACATTTAACTCTATCGCTGTATGTATTCTACATTGCTTAAATGCTTCTGTGCAATTTGTTTCCCTGAAATGCTGCAGTTTTAGTGCACATCTAATGCATCATATATTGACCTTTTAATAAAAAATTATATGCCTGCACGAATGTAAAGAGGTTCACCTCAATTTTATAGTAGAGCAAGAAGAGTCATCTGCGAAGCCTCATGCCATTGTATGCTCTCAATGACAGAAGGTTAGCATGAAGCAGAGGGCAGATAGTAGATGCTAAAAACATTATTAGGCAACCTAGTTTTCAGGCCAATTACTGAGAATAAGTGTTTATAGGAATGCTTGTTCCTGATTATTTTCCTGTATAATTGTGCCACTGATCAGCCAGTTAAGGAGCAAATGCTTGGCTGATTACCTCTTCCATTCAGAATGAAGGATGTCCAATTATCGGCAGCACGTCTCCTTGTATAATCAGAATTGTGCTGCCAATATGGAATACACCTGAATGGGGAGGAAAAATTATAGTAGCAGTCATTCTTCTTCCATACACTTTGCACTGACCAGAGTAAAGGCAGACAGACGCAAAGGAGCGCTGATCGACCCATTTACTTTCAATTGCTTCTTGTCCTGCCTGAAGATTGGGCAGTTTTCATTGAGTAGCAGCAAAAGAAATTGTAGAGCTTTCTGGACTTTTTAAAATTTCATTAGCAACCTTTTGTAAAAGTCATACTCAACTGTTCCTTGTCGGTCCTAAATCCCTTAATCAGTCTTCCAGACCTCATTCTGTTATCTTCATTACAAATGGACTCATAGGCGCAGAGATGTCTTCTTTGTAGAAGTAATAGGGAGGACTGGGGGTTCAAATGGAGTGGTAGGGAGCAGTCGAGTCTTAATTTTTTCAGATCGGGAGACCTTGGGGGCCATTCAACTGCTACATGATGATGTGTTTCCCACTAAAAAAACTAAAATTGGATCCAAAATGGCCTACTTAAAAATGGCCGACATGGTCACCACCCATCTTGAAAAGTTTCCCCCCTCCCATATACTAATGTGCCACAAACAGGAAGTTAATATCACCAACCATTCCCATTTTATTTAGGTGTATCCATATAAATGTCCCACCATATATATATATATATATATATATATATATATATATATATATATATATATATTTATATACAGTACAGACCAAAAGTTTGGACACACCTTCTCATTCAAAGAGTTTTCTGTATTTTCATGACTATGAGAATTGTAGATTCACACTGAAGGCATCAAAACTATGAATTAACACATGTGGAATTATATACTTAACAAAAAAGTGTGAAACAACTGTAAATATGTCTTATATTCTAGGTTCTTCAAAGTAGCCACCTTTTGCTTTGATTACTGCTTTGCACACTCTTGGCATTCTCTTGATGAGAATGAGAAGGTGTGTCCAAACTTTTGGTCTGTACTGTATATATATAGCATATTCACTGGAGATTTTCTGATTACAGGTATAGAAATTGTTTAAAATACACAACATACTGCAAGGATATTAATATGAACACTTGTAGCCAGATAACACAAAATGTTGATTTCAATAGGTCATATTTTTAATAAACTCCATTGCTAATCAATTGGAAGACAGACCTTAATTCCTATATGCCCGTCTATTGTGAATGCATTTAATTATAGATAGGAATCAGAAAATAAAATGATACAGCCCCGTCTTACCATGTTTCGAACAAGACGGCGAGACTGAATCTTATTTCCAACTGGTCAAACTGCACGGCCTATTTTGATAAGTTCACGCATTGTTTGTGCTTGCGCAAAATTGCTTTTACACAATAGCGAGCTGCCTTCGATCCTGAGATGGCAGCAAGTACCCTTATCAAGTTCCTATTTATATACTTAAGATGAGTTAATTTTTCATAACACATACGCTTGAAACTTTTGACATTTTATGCTTGCACAGAGTCACCAGATCAGCATAGCTTGCAGGATAATCAGATTTAAAGGTCACTGTCATTCTGGGAAGTCTGGTTATAAATATTTTGAAATCTTATTTCTCTAATCAATATTTGTCATGCTGGGAAAATGTCCTTTAGACGTACACAAGACGCACTCTTCAACTTGCAAACAGATTTGCCTTTAATAATTGAAGATCTTCATTTGGTCACTCTATTAGATGCGTACGGAACCGAGCAAATATAATTTGCAAAATAAGACTGAGGGGGAGGCAAGGTAATGTTATTAGTTTAACATATTGTCAAAGAAGCAATCTAGTCAATTGCAACATGATTTCGTCTTGCTAGCTGTGTTATTGGTGTGCTAAATGCTACCGCCACGGCTATTTTTTGAGCCCCTGGTAAGACAATGAGGCAATTAAGCAGTGCTGGATAAGTAATGAGGTGCACTGTAGAGATGGCAAGTTAATTTTAATGGGCACTAAGGAATATACTCTGTGAGTGCCAGAGTAGTGCCAATAGAGGTAATTGACATAGGAAACTTCTGAACAGTAGTCACTAACTTTTCACATAACTTTGCATAAATCAATAGTATTGGCAAATGTAATAAACCTTGTTATATATCTTATAGGAGAAAAATGCCTCTTTCTCTTCCTATCAGCTCTGCTCAAGGTTCATAAACTAACATTCTCCCATTTTTTCTGAAAGTTCATCAAATTCCATCATGTAAGACCAAGTCACTGATGGATCAAATACCAAGATCTTTTATTGGTCTTGAGAGAGGGGAGGGGGAGAAGGAGAAGCACAGACACTGAGGCTGGAGCAGCTAATAGTAAGTTTTCTATCTCAAGCCAAATGCTTTATTCACATCTATACTGCTCAGTACTTATTCTAATGTTCTATATGGTGCATCTAAGTGATTATGAACAAATTAAGAGTTAAGGAGAAAAATCTACTCATCTCAGGGACAACTTAGAATTAGAAATGAGCCTGCAGAGGGGAACACTGCTAAACATGTCAGATACAAGTAATAAAATGGTCAGATATAGATATAACTCATATATAATTACAACTTTTAATATCTTATTGCTGTTAAATCCAAACTTATGTGCTAATTTCTTAAATAACTATATAATGATTAGACTGTATTCTCTGCATGGACGTAAAGATTTAAATGCTAAAGGTTTTCCTGCTTGCAGCCAACACTAGAGGGAACTTAAGAGCTTACTGAAAACTATTTATACATTAAACTGTATAACAAAACAGTATACATATCTGGCGTCTGGAAAATAAACAGGAAAAAAAAGGTACATAGATGGCCAGAAGGTTAATTTAAAGTTCATGGGCACCAGTTCAATAAACTTTTCATTTTGAATCACTACTGGACCCTAGCTTCCCTTGTGCAGTTACCACTTAAAGAGAACCTGTCAGCATGAAAGTGTAATACACTATGCAGGCAGTATGTAATACAGAAGGAGGAGCTGATTCATACATAGTTTTATGGGAAAATATTTAGTATATCTAAAAATATATTCATTGGAATTTGCTTATTCTGAGCTAAGAAGTTTAGTGGGTGGTCTTACTCTGTGATTGACAGCCTTCCCTTTGTGATTATGCATGTAGAAATAGTTGTCAGTCACTGATTATGACTATAGAGCGAAGTTTTGAAAAATTTGATTTGGCAGCTTTGCCAATAAATAAACTTTCTCAGTGTGAAGGCTTGGAAGTGAAACTACTGGAAGAGTGCATGGACAGTGCAGGGAGATTGCAGGGAGAGTGTATTACCATGTACATCAGTGTGCAGTGTACCAAAATTCTAGCTCTAGATTTAATGTGCATCGGTATTACAGGTCAATGTTACCTTCAGGTCTAATTTATCACTGCAGACTTAACCATGTAGTGCAGTAAGATACAAGTAGTCCGCAGCTATGGCAGTAACAATTTGCACCAAGATTTATAGCGAATCCCTTCTGTTAAACAAAACAAAAAGGTGAGGGCCCCTGCAGGAGACGTCCAAATGTCTGTTGGCCATAATGTATAAAAACTGTATCGCTAACAGAATGGATTAACTATGAATGTCGGTGCACTTGACTGTGATGCACATGGCGATATAGTACACCTGCCTTTAATACTGAGGCACAGCAACTGTATCACTAACAGAACAGATTAACTATGAATGTCAGTGCAATTGACAATAATGCACAGAGCAATGTATTTAACCTGCCTTTAATACTGAGACACAATAACTGTATCACTAACTGAACTAATTAACTATGAATATCAGTGCACTGTGATTCACATGACAGTACACTCTTCCTACACTGTCCCTGCACTCTCCCTGCACTCTCCCTACACTCTTCCTCTCTAATAGTGTTCATTAAAACTGTTTGCAGCAACACTGTCCCTAGTGCATGAGCGCTTGCCACTTCTCTCCCTATGCTTACCACACAGGATAATGGCGTAGACTGTATAGAAAGAGGGTTTTATAGGGATGTGGCATCACAGGGGATGGCTACCTGTGGACTGGCTGGCTGCACAGCATTTTGGGTGATCTTGCGTTCCCAGGCTTGTCTCCTCCACAGTTGCTTTCACTTTCTAACACGTGCAGCTGTCATTTTAGTACAACAAAGCACAAGGAAATTTGGATTCATTTAGAAACAAAGTTTTCCTAAATTCCGGATTGAATTACACTTTGAATGCTTTGCTTCACTAAACACTATGCACCTGGCTGCTTTGCTCATAAATCAGAGAGTTTAATAAATTACAACTTTTACTGAATACTTTCCAACAACAAAGCTATCTATTAATCAACTCAGCTCCTCTTGCTATAAGATGCTGCCTGCAGGTTCCCTTTAAGACACGATGAGTCTTTATACTGTGCACTAATCACATGTAGACTTACTTGGCAGAGGTGCATTCATTCAACTTTGGTAATTGTTTTGGTAAGCTACCTCATAAGTCCAAGTGATTCTGATTTGCTTCATCTACAAGCAGTTCATCAACATTGTATGAGCAGATTATTGCCTCATCTTTTTGTGAAAAGAGAATATTAGCGACACTTTGCCCAGAGAGACAGTCATGAAGTCTAATTCCCCATTTAATGTTGCTCTGCCTGCCACTTTTATGGATGTATTTATCCATTTTGGGTTTGTTTTATGTAAACCAAAGTTTCACATTCTTTACCATTTATCTAACCGCACATAGTGATAAAATGTGAATTATCTGTGCCATAGAGAATGAAGAACTTGTAGAAGATAACATCTTTCTTTACTTACTGCTTGCCCTTTGGGATTTATAAAATCTAATAATAAGATAGCATTTACAATTTTTTTTCCGACTGCCTAATCCCTTGTCTTTTCCTGGGATGAATTTTCATAAAAACAGTTTCTTTTACAGAGTGTGCCATGTGCTAATAATGTATCAGGGTTATTACTTTGTTGTTCTGTAGACACCCACTATTATTTCTGTGCTGTTCTGCACTCCAGTCCTCCTTCCTAATGGTTTATCAGATATAAAACAGTGGAAAGAATTGACTCTATAAAGAAGGTGTAAAACAAATTTAATCTTTGTGACTGGACTCATGTAAGAAATATTCAAAAATGGACAGAGGCCAGAAAAGTAATCTTGTTTGTCAGACTTCCACTAGTGTTGAGCAAAACAAAGCATTCAAAGCAGAATTCTGTCTGAAGTTTAGGGAAACTTTGATTCTAAACAAACAAACCTAGTTTTCTAGCGCTTCGTGATAACGAAGATTATTGGAGAGGGAGAATGTAGGGAGAGTGTAGGGAGAGTGCCGGAAGACTTATTCCTCATCAGTTTTATTTATTTATTTCTACATTTACTTATTCCTATATCATCTGTAAACTAAGATATGTAATTCAATTTTAATAAGATGCAAGTAATTTATTATTCCAGTGCCAGCGTGCCAACTAGTGTTGAGTGAATCAAACTTTGGATCCTAGATCCAAAGTTTATTTGTAGAGATGAGCGAGTAGTGTTCGATCGAGCCGGTATTCGATCGAATACTACGCTCTTCGGCATACTCGATTTCGATCGAGTATAACGGCGATGGCGCACTTAGAATTCGTTTCCCCTCCCACCTTCCCTGGCGCTCTTTTTCCACCAATCACCATGCAGGGGGGGTATGACAGGCCCGCGGAGCACGCTGGCAGCGCGAAAACGGCGTCTACATGGATTGGCTGGAAAAACCAGGTGACCTCGAATATTAATAACTCAGGTCTTCCTGCTCGTTCGCATATGCTGCATGAACTTAGTCAGGGACAGAGGCTGGAGAAGGGAGAGATAGGTTTTAGCTGTTGGACAGGCAGGAGCGTGATTAAAAGCCCTTATCAGGGCTACTATAGTGCAGTACAGTGATAGCTTTACTACTATATACACTCTGCAGAGAACGGCTGCTGTATTCAGGGATAGCTGCTGGAGTAGGGACAGAGAGAGGCATTAGTGGTATATTAGGTGCTCTGCTACATACCAAACTATATTTGGCACTACTGTTCTGCGTTCTTTTTGGCTGCAAAACCCTGTTATATACCTAGTGTGTATATGCACCATCTGATCTTCTGGCAGTATACGGCTGTGTACATTTTTTTTTTTTAAATACAGTTTCTTTGGCTCTAGTGTTCTGGGTTCTGTGTGCCTGCAATACCCTTTTTGTATACCAGGTGTAAATACCCACCGTCTGACCTGGTAGTATACGGCTGTGTACCTAGAAATATTTAAAAAAAGGCCTTTTATTTGGCACCTGTACTGTGCGTTCTGCGTGCCTGCAAAACTGTTATATACGTGGTGTTAATACACACCGTCTGACCTTGTAGTACACGGCTGTGTACCTAGAAATATTAAAAAAAGGCCTTTTATTTGGCACCTGTACTGTGCTTTCTGCGTGCCTGCAAAACTCTTATATACGTGGTGTTAATACACACCGTCTGACCTTGTAGTACACGGCTGTGTACCTAGAAATATTAAAAAAAAGGCCTTTTATTTGGCACCTGTACTGTGCGTTCTGCGTGCTCTGCAAAACTGTTATATACGTGGTGTTAATACACACCGTCTGACTTGTAGTACACGGCTGTGTACCTAGAAATATATAAAAAAAAGTCCTTTTATTTGGCACCTGTACTGTGCGTTCTGCGTGCCTGCAAACTTTATATACGTGGTGTTAATACACACCGTCTGACCTTGTAGTACACGGCTGTGTACCTAGAAATATTAAAAAAAAAGTCCTTTTTTATTTGGCACTGTACTGTGCGTTCTGCGTGCCTGCAAAACTCTTATATACGTGGTGTTAATACACACCGTCTGACCTTGTAGTACACGGCTGTGTACCTAGACAATATTAAAAAAAAGTCCTTTTATTTGGCACCTGTACTGTGCGTTCTGCGTGCCTGCAAAACTCTATATACGTGGTGTTAATACACACTGTCTGAACCCTTGTAGTACACGGCTGTGTACCGAGGTCGCAAAACAGAGACGGCCTACCTACCGCACGCCCGCCCAAGATTGCCAGCAGGGGTTCTGATAAACCCCCCTCCTCTTCCTCCTCCTCCTCTGCCTTAACATCGCCCTCAGCCGCTAGCTGGAAGCGTTGCAGCACTGGCGCGGGGAGACGTCAGCAGGCGGTGCTTAAGCTCATCAGCTTGGGTGACAGGAAGCACAGCGCCCCAGAGGTGAGGGACGCCATATTGCAGCAGACGGAGATGTGGCTGTCGCCGCTGAAGCTAGGACCAGGCATGGTCGTGTGCGATAACGGCCGTAACCTGGTGGCGGCTCTGGAGCTTGCCGAACTCAATCACGTACCATGCCTGGCCCACGTTTTTAATCTGGTAGTCCAAAAATTTCTAAAGACTTACCCCAACCTGGCAGAGCTACTGGTGAAAGTGCGGCGCTTGTGCGCTCACTTTCGGAAGTCAACTGTAGCTGCTGCTAGCTTAAAAAAACTCCAGCAACGCCTCCTTTTGCCTGAACATCGGCTGTTGTGCGACCTGCCGACTCGCTGGAATTCCACCTATTCCATGTTGGCCAGGGTGTGTGAGCAGCAGAGAGCATTGATGGAGTACCAGATTATGAATCCACGCGTGCCTCCAACTCAACTCCCTCAGTTTGCCAACCACGAGTGGCCATGGATGGCAGACATATGCGATGTACTGCGTATCTTTGAGGAGTCCACCAAGAAGGTCAGCAGCGAGGACGCTATAGTGAGCGTAACCATCCCGCTCCTATGCGTCCTTAAAGAATCGCTCATCGCAATAAGGGAGAACGCATTGCACGCAGAGGAGACGGGGGTAGGAGGAGACGCAACGGAGCTACACAGTCAGACCACACTTTTGTCTGCTTCTCGGTGGCAGTTGCAGGAGGAGGAGGAGGACGGAGGAGGGAGGACGACGTGGAGGTGGCTGTGGAAGAGGAGGAGGATGCTGGCGGCGAGGGTAGCAGTCAGGCTGTGTGCGTCCCATTGGTTCAGCGCGGATGGGGCGGAGAGGAGGCGGAAGAGGAAGAGGAGGAAATGGCAAGTGATCCTTCTGGTGGGGGCAGTGACGTCATGCCTATTCAGAGTCTGGCACACATGGCTGACTTCATGCTGGGCTGCTTTTCCCGGGACACACGTGTTGTCCGGATAGTGGAGAACAAACTGTACTGGGTCTTCGCACTCCTGGACCCCCGGTATAAAGATAACGTCTCCTCTTTTATTCCGGTAGAGGAGAGGACGAATCGATTGCTGGAATACCAGAGGGAACTCGTGCAGAACATGATGGAGATTTTCCCACCCACCATCGCTGGCGGCAGAGAGGAGAGGGTCTCCCAGAGTCCCACAACATCGATCAGGCCCACAGCCACCAGGGGAACACTCTCCAAGGTGTGGGACACGTTCATGGCACCCCTCGTGCAACTTCCATCACTGCGGGGCCCGCTATCAGCAGGAGGGACAAGTATCGGCGGATGTTGCGGGAGTACCTGGCAGACCGTACCCCTGTCCTCCCCGATCCCTCGGCATCCTACACTTTCTGGGCCTCCAAGTTGGACACGTGGCTGGAACTGTCCCTGTACGCCTTGGAGGTGCTTGCCTGCCCTGCCGCCAGCGTGCTATCAGAAAGGGTGTTCAGCGCAGCCGGGGGCATTATAACCGATAAGCGCAGCCGCCTGTCAACCGACAGTGCCGACAGGCTGACGCTAATCAAAATGAACAGCAAGTGGATTGACCCGGACTTTGCTTCTCCAACAGTGGAAAGCAGCCAAAAGTGAAGTGCCATCTGTATGAAGTGCCATTTCCTCCTCCACCTCTCCTCCTCCTCCTTAACCGCCGTAGAATTGCTCCGTAAAAAAAAAATATATATATATTTATGGCTCACCTCTTGGGCCTACAAGAATTTTATCATGGCTACCTTGGCCTAAGCAATTTTTATCATGGCTCACCTCTTGGGCCTACAAGCAATTTTTATCATGGCTCACCTCTTGGGCCTACAAGCAATTTTTATCATGGCTCACCTCTTGGGCCTACAAACAATTTTTATCATGGCTCACCTCTTGGGCCTACAAGCAATTTTTATCATGGCTCACCTCTTGGGCCTACAAGCAATTTTTATCATGGCTCACCTCTTGGGCCTACAAGCAATTTTATCATGCTCACCTTGGCCACAAGCAATTTTATCATGGCTCACCTCGTGGGCCTACAAACAATTTTTAAGAGGTCTCACCTCTTGGGTCTACAAACAATTTTTATTATGGCTCACCTCTTGGGCCTTAATACAATTTTTAAGAGTCTCACCTCTTTGGCCTCCACTTAATTTTTTCGAGGGCTCACCTCTTGGGCCTCCATATAATTTTTTCGAGGGCTCACCTCAAGCTAACTTTGCGCACTCATTAAAATATTTTCACAACAAGGACCTAAGAGCCCTCGATGGGAGAGCTTTGTGTGGGGGGCCTGTTATAGGGAAGAGATGCGGCCCTGCGGGCTCTAGCCTGCCTTCTCCATGAGCCTGCTGGCCAGCCCACGGCCTCTTCCTGCCTTTTGCGGTCCTACGCATCCCTCAACATCCCCACTGCTTTACCTGCTAGACATGACACTGGGCCAGGTCGGGTCACTGACTTCGTCATACTCAACCACCTCCTCTTACACTGCCTCACTTTGCTCCAACAGCCTCCCTTGCTGGCAACTGTGTCTCATCATCGTCACTAATCATTTTACACTTTAGTGCCCGTTCCACACCACCATCAGCTAGAGATGGAGCTTGCTCCAGTGTTTGGGCATCAGAACAAACAAAATCCTCAGATAGCTCCTGCGATTCTTGCATGGGTGGGAACACTGGGTTGATAACATTGGGCAGGGTGGGAGGAAGGAGGGTCAGAGTGAGGTCCCTGCAGTTTCTGCAGGCTATCGACGAGACTGGACTTTGTGGACTTGACTGGGTGGTGGACAGATTTAAAAGGAGAATCTAGAAGGAGAAGGAGGGGTTTGCCGAGCGGTCTGTAAGGGTTGCGGAAATCCAGACAGAACCAAGGCCCAAAACTTGGGTGTGGGTAGCAGGTTTGCCCGTCCCCGCCTCTACAACATTCACCCAGTGTGCTGTCAGGGAGATGTAGCATCCCCGGCCTCAAACCAAAGTGTTGGTGGTCAAATGGCCTTTTGCAGTAACCGTGTTACTCGGGCGTGGATGATGTTTTGGGACATGTGCCTGGGCAAGGCAGGGATGGCACAGAGGGAAAAATAGTGATGGCTTGATTGCTTTCCCCCTTGCCTATGCCATCTGTGGTTGTCATAGGCAACGTGATTTTAAGGGGTGCAGAATTTTATCTTCTTTTTTGTCTAGTTTGGCTTGGGGTCCATGGCAATGTAGAGGAAAGAAGGTTTCCTTGTATGGTCTCACTTTACAGAGAGGTTATATTGTCTTTGGAGTGTATTGTTGAGAGGCTGTGATAGTGGCGTAATAGTGCGACTTGGGCGCGTTATATGCACCCAGACATGCTTCCCCTGCTGTCCCAGTTGCATTCCAGCAGTGTTGGCATCCTTTTCTGAGGTTTCAGGGTGGACTTGGTGACCTCCAAGTGGTCGAATTGAGATTCCAAGTGGCGAGCTTTTTTTTTCCCATAGACTTTAATGGGATTCGATATTCGGTCGAATAGTCGAATATCGCGGTCTATTCGAATCGAATTTTCGAACTTTCGAATATTTCACTGCTCGCTCAGCTCTATTTATTTGTTCAAAACTTCATTTGAATGCTGTACGGAGATTTGTCTCTGACCAACATTCAACTCTATGGGCTCCGGCGAGGCAAATACGTTATCAACGAAGTCTTGTGGGACTTTAAAACCATTTTAAAACATGGATCAGAATTTGGCTTTGGTACCAAGGTGCAGCCAACTCAGATCCATGTTTTAAAATTATTTTAAAGTTTAAACATCATATCCTGAAGTTAAAAGTCTGTTCACCTTACTGATGCCCATATATTTTAATGCTGTGCAGAGACGGGCTTCAGATCTAGGATCCAAAGCTCAATTAGCTCAACACTAGTGCCAACGAATACCATCCAGTCTGCACTCATTATGGGGGCCAGGTCTTGAAGATGACTATCCTCATATTTTGCTGGCTTTACTTCTTCCAAATCATCATTCAAGGTCTTCATATCCTAGAAAAGATGCAGAGTGAGGAGGAGCTGGATGTTCTTTTTGACATATTCTCATTGATATTTGATGATATGGAAAAGCAGATGATTTAGGACAGGAGAGCCCTGGAGTTGGAGAAGTGGGTAAAGCCTCTGTTTAAAGGTGCATTAAAGGTGTCAGCAGCCATTAACAATGAAAATAAACTATACAGTGTAGTCTTCATTATTAAATGAAAGGCAACTATGGACTAATTGGCCATGCAGTTCATCCCCACAGCATGGCCATAACCCGCTTGCAGCATTGCCACTATGTCTGGCCATACCCAAATGCAAAGTAGCCTGAGTATACTTGATTTATAGTGATTCAGGACAAATTAAATTCCTTGTGGAACTTCGGTGAAGGTGCTAAATTAAATTTTTCAAAACCTCACTCATCTCTAGCTATGCTTGATTACTGACCCTAATAATGACGTTTTCTCTAAGGTTATGGTTATATGGTCAGGTTACCTGATGTAGATTTCGAAGCCAGAACCAGAAGTGAATTCAAGAAAGAGAAGTTTTATCTGTCCTGAATACTTTCTCTCCTATTATGATCAACTACTGATTTTGGATTCCAAACTGCATCTGTTAGCCTGACAGCATGGTCACATCCTAATACAACGTGGGATCAATTGTCTCTTTCCACCAATATATATATATATATATATATATATATATATATATATATATATATATTTTTTTTTTTTTAATCAAAGACAGCAGTCAAGGCCACCTCTATGTTACTTATATCTTGTAGAGTTGTTGTGTCTGACAAAACACCTCTAGGTGAGTGCATGCACATGGCTTGAGCTGTATATCAACTTTTGTTGTACAATACGAGGTACTCCTTCTGTTTTTTACTTCCATGCAAAAAAAGATATATAATTAAATAAATAAATAGATAGATAGATAGATAGATAGATAGATAGATAGATAGATAAACATTAAACCACCTTCCTAGTAGGTTCCTCTAATGCTGCAAAACAACCATGATACTTCAACCCTTGGACTCCATCAGACTTCTACAAGTTACCATTAGCAGGAGATCCTTTAAAGTCTTTAAAGGTCATCAATTGTTGGAATTGATATTCAATAACATCCCCCAGATGTTTGAGATATGGGGACCTTTGGAAGCCAATTCCTCAGCTTGAATCTGTTATGCTTCTCAAGCCACTCCTGAACAATTTATGAGGCTTGGCATTATCCTGCTGAAAGTGGCCAGATGCAGAAAATGTTATACCCCATAATAATTAGGTAGATGACGTCAAAGTAACACCCAAATGACTGCCAAGAGCCAAGCTTTTCTAGAACAACATTGCCCAGAGCATCAAACTACCTCTCCCAACTTATATTCCTCAATTTTAAGACAAGAATAAGCACATAGTATAAAATAAATTGTGACTTATCAAACCAGGCGATCTTCTTTTATTTCTCTATGGTCTAGTTCTTATACACATGTGCCCCTTGTGAGTGGTTTTGGGGGAAGACAACATGGACATCTTGGCTTCCCACACTAATCAGCGAGCCTTGGCTACTAATGGTAGCTCACTGGTTGTCCTTCCTTGAACACCCCACAAGACTTTCCGTTTTGGAGATTTCTACCTCTCTATCCATTACTGTTTGTCTTTTTTTAAATTTGCTTTGACCCTTTTGCTTGCTCATATTGTAAACTTCAAAACATCATCTTCAAGAACTACCTAAAATAACCACCCATTGACAGGCATCATTTTATTGAGCTACTCAATGTTTGTCTTCTTCAAGTATCATTGTTCCATATCAATTTACCACAGTTTTATTGATAGTAGTTCAGTAGTGCAGTTCACCACCACAGTAATATCTTTGTTCTATGCCTCATGGTCCTACTACTACTGGTGGTATAAAAAGAATATAGAAAGAGATGTGAAAATTTAGAAATTCAATACAACTCAGATTTAGTCAAAATGGCAGTCAGATTTTACTTGTTCCAAATAAAATCACCCCAATCAAAAATGAACCAATTGCTCTGAAAAGTTTTGTATGCCACTCTGGGTCTCCAGGGAATGTATACAGCCTCTTTCAAGCTCTTTAACACCAAAAGACAGCATCAGTAATGGCAAAGTGACTTAATGTATATATAGCTATGGGTAAACAGATGATAGCAGGTGAAACAACCTGCTTAAAAACATACTGCACTGTCATTTTTTT
This sequence comes from Rhinella marina, assembly GCA_900303285.1. Lineage (NCBI taxonomy): Eukaryota > Metazoa > Chordata > Amphibia > Anura > Bufonidae > Rhinella > Rhinella marina. Next base: position 203,823 of record ONZH01016385.1, read on the forward strand.
TTTAAACAAAAAAATGGGTCCAAAAAGTATTGGTGGCAAGTGCCTTGTCTTTGTATTCTGATCAGTAAACTGGTGGCCACCATTTTCAACGGTTCACCTGAAACGAATCTAAAAAAGTTATAAATTTGCCAAAATTAATTTTTTTGGGACATTTGCAACTAAATTGATTTGCTTAAAATGAATTTGCGCTATTTTCAGAGCTAGGTAGCTGGAGTCCTAGTTTAGTACATATATCAACAATATTAACAAACACAATTAATATAATTTGAAGAAGTAAGCAATTCCATGCATTTTGACTTGACTTGATCCTGGATCCATAAGTCAACTGGAGGTTCCTTCTCCGACTTGGCATACCAAACAGGACCCATGAACACTGGGAATTCAGTTTCATGTATCAGTGATACATTTATTTATTTATTTTTTCAGAAATCTCTGCTTTGTTCCTGAAGTAAATAGCTGTTCTCAATCCCAGTATCATTAGCGTTCTGCACAATAATAAGTATTGTACTTCCATCTTCATCTCTCATATATATTATTAATTAATTTCCCCTCTGCCAATATGCCACAGTAGATGCCATGAGTGAGAATTTATTCTTTAAGCATCTTAAATCACATT